>JAENPR010002210.1:0-70659 GCA_018135685.1 Themeda triandra | reverse complement strand
TAAGGCCGAAAGACATGGTGGTGTAACAAGTGCACCGAAAGGGTGTAATAAACGATGTTTTAATTTGATCATCGATTGCTAGGGCAATCTGGTGATGCCACGAATAGCAATCTAGAAAGATGTGTGCGCAGCCCAAGAGAATCTACGACCGTCGATGCGAGGTAGTTTGAAGGGGTCTTTAGGGCAATGTTTGTTGATATCGTGTAATCAATGCACATTCTCCATTCACCGTTTTTCTTTGTACAAGAACTGATTCAAGGCGGCCGGTCAGGTATACTTCTTTGATAAAACCCAGCCGCTAAGGGCTTGGAGACTTCTACCCTAATCACCTCCTTCCCTCACGAGCAAACCGAAGCCGTAGTTTTTGCTTGATTGGTTTTGCGATCTTCGAGACGTTGAGAAGTGCTCGACCCGATCCCCTGGTTTCCAATGAATATGCTTATGTTGTCCCATAAGAATCGGACGAGCGCGTCTTCCTATTTTTCGTCTAGGTTGGCTCCGATGAGAGCCATCTTCTCCTTGTTGGATGAGGTCGATCTTCTTAACATCGTTGCTTTTGTTTGCTGCCCCTCTTAGTTGCTTGATTGGAATCTGAGGTCGGCTTCAGTGCATGTTTTTAGCTTAAGCATGTCTCTTCCATGCGTGCTTTAAGATCTCGCCCGCTTCCTGCCGTAGCATAGGCGTTAGTTTCTCGCCCGTGAGCCATGAGAACATTACCTCGTAGGGAAAGGATACCCTTTGAGGTTGGCATTTTGAGCACGAGATACATGTAATGTGGAAGTGCCATGAACTTTGTGATTCCCGGTCCGCCAAGGATGGCATGATGACGCCCTCAAAGTCTACGATAATGAAACGACGTAGTCTTTTCTCGGAAATTGAAAGTCCTAGTTTGGTTTTGGCTAATTGATGAAACCTAGGACTAACCTTGTTTATCTAAGTGGTTGATTTAGAGAAAGGTTGTCCCCATGATGAGCATATTGAATATGAAGCATGACACGTGTCATGTGATCAAAGATGAAGATTGTTAACACCAAAATTTGGACAGTAGAGAGAAATATCAAGTAACAAGGGAATACTCCTTAATATTTTGAGAAGAAACAAGAAGCTTGATGATTGCCAACGAAGATTAGACGAGAGAGATATACGTGGTGCGGTCGCCAATCCGATTAGTCGGGACCAAATCGGCACAGTTCTCCTATTCTAAGCCATACATGTGGATTTGGCAGTTGGGATCGGCTATGAGGATATCACTAATGAAATAGAAGAAGAATGCGTCTCGCGTTATATATATGTACGTTTGCATTGGGAAGTGCGTACATATATACGTTCATGCCAAAAGGCAAAGAAGTCGGCAAAGCGTGATGATATATACGTATATATGGAAAAGCCATCACCGAGATTAGGGAAGGAGAATCGTGCTTGTATTGGACTCGGAGAACACGTGGCCGATCAAATATCTTGCATATTTGCCAAGGATACGTACGTACATATGGAAGGCTTGGTTTCATGTACACGAGAAGGTGCATCTACACAAGATATTTGCCGATTCCAAATGAACGAAAGCACTTCGTGAAGCGCAATGCTTCAACGAAAGGCTCTATACATAAGGAAAATAGAGTCTATGTATTTTTATATTATTTCTTTTTAGTTAGACGTTCCTTTTATAGGTCAAGTTTTGCACGTCGGTCAGCCCGGGGTATAAATATAAACCCCCGGCCATTGTAATGAGGTTCACAACCAAATCAATACAACCAGGCTACGCGCCACCCTTCGAGTCCTTTTAGTCGTGTCGTCGAGTTCTTCGAGAGGGCCAATCGATCCGTCGACCTCCGTAAGTCCCGGCAACCTTGTTATCATGTCTAGTATCATGCGGTGGATTTAGATAATGATGCAAGAAGTCTTGTTGCAATGCTTAGTATCATGCGGTGGATTTAAGCATTGAACCAAGAGGGTTCCGTGTTAGTCATGAGTCGTGCGGCAGGCTAAGATTAGCTAGGAGCTAGTTACCAAAGTTTCTCTGATTAGGTCATGAGTCGTGCGGCGGGCTAAGATCTAAGCTTGAGGCTAGTTATCGGCTCTTTTAGATTTGGCATGATCTAATAGATTCATTAAGTTATCATGTGTTGCTTTATTTAATGTTTAATTATTTGCAACACTCTTTTGCCCAATCTAGATTGATACTCTTTCGGCTTGTTGATCGTTCCTTTCATGCTTATTCAATACGAGTAGATCAAGCTCATATAGCCGAATTAGATCGATCTAGATTGTTACATGTTGCGGGTTCATTCACGTTATATGTAGATAAGCCTTGACAGACCGGGTGCCGTGCGGCGGATGCGGGTCTTTGGGTTACTCTAGAGCTAGTCATCCGTGGACTAGAGATCGGTTTAATCGATAGGCTCCTTTTACATGTTACTTGTTTGTTCCTTCTTCATGGACCCCGATTCGGCAATCTTGCCGATACGGTTATGCTTATACATGTAGCAAGTATCTATAGATCTGTTAGATAATTATATGCTTTTAGCTCTTTATTGCTAGATTGTATCATGCGGTGGATTGATCTAGTAGCAAGGAGTGGTGTAAATTCATAGTGAGTGGTATCATGCGGTGGATTAGCTTGCTTGGGTTTATGCTCGACGGGTTTATGAAGGCTAGACGTGCGGCGAGACTAGTTGGAGTAGCCTATGCATGTGTTGTTTAGTCGATTTATATTTATAAGTTACTTATTCCTAATTATTAAGTGCTTGATGATGCTTTAAACTGAGATGTAGTTTGATATGCTTTAATGATTTAATCTTGTTCAAACATGTCTTCATTTACCATATTCGGCTAGTTTGTTGTTTACATCGGTTATGTTACTTTAGCTGAATAGGCGCATCTGATGGCGAGATAGCTTCCATAGCTATGTCGTAAGTGGCTTCGGGCGTAAAGATGGAGAGCTGTCTGATGCTCACCCAGGCACGTTCCGGTTATGATCTTACTAGTTTTATCCTTGTCGATTTCAGGTCAAATGCGGCGCACGCACGGATTCGGGCCGCCGGGCACACGTTGAAGCTAGGCTTCCGGCTTCTTTGTGTGTGAGACGCGGGGTGGTCACATTTCAAGTGCTTCACTTTTGGCACGCCAGTGGAACAGCTTCTCAATATAAGATGGGATCGAAATTGACACGGTCACGTTAAGAACGTGACCATAGACTGCGCGAGCAACGCCAGATGGTAGAGCAAGCAATGGAACAGTTTCAGCAGAAATGTCTGATGTCTTTTTCCAAGAACAAGAGTGGCAAAGTGATGATCGAAGCAAGCACGCCGCGAGTTCTTCTCGCCGGTCGATCGATGTTACGACGAAGAAGAGATGAGGGTAGTTGGAGCCATCTACAAAACTGTAGGAGACACTATGTTGAATCACAACACGGCTTTTCGGGCACCTTCCGCAAAATCATGGCTGAAACTTTTGGTCCGGCAAATTGACAAACGATTTGAAGCAAGATTTGGAGAGCTTGGCTTTGGGCCAAGTGTACTTCAACACTCAAGAATCTTCGGGAAGTTAAGAATCGGAGGAGAGGAGATAATCGGTACAAGCAAAGATGGAGCTATTCATGATGGAAAAGAGAAGCCTCCCCGTGACCGAGCCGGCAAACTCATGGTCGCAGCTTTTGGTGCGACAAGATATACCCGCATCTCGCTTATAAGATTTCTCCGGTAAGAGTTAAAACGCATTGCGTAAGAGTGTCTATGGAGATGGGTATAGTGAATTCACTGAGTGCAATTGCTTTCTGGATGCTTTGCCGAATCCAGGATACGGAGTGCATCGAGTGCCTTCTAGGAGACAAGGGAGCAAAAGATACAAATGATGAGCTCCTAAGCGAATGGGTATATGATTTAATCAATTCGGCCTCGAAACCAAAGCATCGGACATATGCATACAAATCTCCTTTCCCGAGAATGGTACAATAAGGTAGCTCTTCCACCAAGAGTTAAACCACCAACGGATTTGACCAAGTTCTCAGGGGATGATACCCAGTACCATTGAGCATGTCAAGATATCGATGCAACTTGGAGAAGCCGGCCGATGAAGCTTGGAGGATCGGATATTTTCCTATGTCTCACGATTGCGGTAGGCTTTCACATGGTTTGCATCGCGGTAGGCCAATTCCATTGGTACATGGGCGTAATTGGAGCAAAGTTCCATTCGTACTTTTATACAGAACCAATGAGAAGAAGATGGTTGATCTCGTGGTCTATGAGGATGAAAACTAATGAAACACCAATGGAGTATCTCCGCAGATTCCGAGAAGCAAAGAACATGTGCTATTCTCGACTATTCACGATGATCGGCTTGCACAATTGGTCATTGCGGGCATGCTGCCACATATTAGAGACAAGCTATTCGGCAATGGAGTTTGAAGATCTTGACAAACTCAGCCAAAAGCCGACTGACAATGAGCAATCAAGCCCAAGGGTTCGAAGAGATGCTCGTTTTCGGAAGAACAAGTGCAACCGAAGTGATATGCATCGTGATTTTTGAAGCGAAACATACTATGAAGATACAAGAGTCATTGGATATAAAGAGAATATTTTAATGGACCGAATGCCCTAGCGACAAGCTCTCGTGATCGGGAGTCCAAGTACATCACGACGAACCTTGAATCGGTTACTTACCTCCGAAGACCCCATGGACAAGATAGACTTGGGGGGGGCCAGTTGACTCGCTTTGCAATTCGGTTAAAAAGTATCAAATGATGAAAACCAGTTGACCTCGGCAGCATGGCCAGCTTAGGACAAATTGCCGCATGACGCGGAGGACTAGCACGTTTCTTTGTGATCGCATCAAAGGCCGATATCTTTATTTATTCGGCTATCGTGAAGACAAGGTATTCGGCGAGATGACAAGGTATCTTCGGGCACGAGATGACTCTTTGCATGTTGTGGAAATAGGCGATGAGAAGAGTATTCGGCAAGCAACGATCGAGCGGTCGGCTAATTCTCGTGCTTTGGCAAATGACCATGCGGTCGGCTATTCCCGGAAGGCGGTGATTCCATTCGGGAGACGAAGGTGGCTAGTGCCGTCAGGAAAGAAAAGGTTAAAACAATGGCCCGTCAACCATCGGAAAGCCGATTCCATCGGTGCGCTCTATCAACTCTCCATATGCCAAGATAAAGCGAGAAGGTGACGCATGTGCATGCAAGATACGTCCCGTGATTTCAAGAACACGCACACAGAATCACCGTTTGGAAACGAATGGCTATTTATAGGTAAATCGGCTCCAATTACGGTATATATCGAAAAACACAATTAAATACGACCGTAAAGTATGCAAGCCGGTTCAACGATGAAGACACGTCTTTGGCCGATGGAGGCCTTTGATCAAATCCAAGTACATTACATATGACGAAAGTCATCTAGCTTGGCAAATGTGAGCGGCTCGAATGAGTAACCACTAGTAGAGGCACCTCAACAACGAATCGATCGTATGCAACAAAGGAAAAGCTTGGATGTGTAAAATTGATCGCCTACACTCTCTTTGTTGAAGCAAAGGAAAAGAGGACCAAGTTTCCCTTGTTGGTACAAGGCCCGGGATATAGGAAAATCAATCGGCCGCAAGATGTCACCGTTTGTCGCGACTCGAGTCAACGGACATCATACCCACTGTTAAAGCAGAGGCTAACATCGAGAAGATCCTAGTGATGAATATGCTCGGCATCTCAATCGGCATCGACTACGCGTCGGGGACCTGGATCCACCGCGAACGTATCTCGCATCTTGGGTTTGTCTTCATCCTCCACAACACTACGTACCACCATCGAAGGCCTTAGGATTATGTCCCGTGGTCATGGAGTCCAAGCGGCCCGAGATACCGTATCTTTAACCGGGCGACAAGAAAAAAGATGCAAGAGACAAAAGATCCAAAAGATATGCACCTTGCGCAAATATGGAGATAAGAAAGCCGCCCTAGGAATTAGTTGGTCTACAAGATATGTATGTGTGCGCGTGACCCGCGGGGTGGATACATATGCATAATCGTGCAAATTGGTTCCATGTAGATGCCGATCTCTTCCCATGGTGAAAAATGGACCGCAAATCCCGATTCTCCGGAGACTAGTGCGAAGAACAATAGTGCAACAAAGCCGGTTTGGAGCAATCACAAAGATCTGAGTAGAAGAGCTATGAGATGCACTTAGAATGTGTACCGACTATTTGCAAGAGGGGTTGACATGATGTGTGCAATCGGCTAAAATATTTTCGACCAAGGTGTCGTATTTGGTAGAGATAATCCCAATGGCAAAAAGGAGGATCACGACGATGCCATTATTCGCACCGCCATGACTATGCTCCCGGGGGGCCTCGAACACGTCGCACACGCATCCGTACACCGCCGAGCTTATCTTTGTCATCGCGTCGCATTCAACGTCGCCAGCTTCGTCGTGATGACTTGGAAGAGTTCGATCTAAATGGAAGACGAGCATCATAGAACCGGTGAGCACACAATGCAATTTTATACGTACGAGAAAATAGCTTACAAGCATCTCGGAGTTCATTGGGAAACATATAATGACGAGAGGAAAGCTATATCCATTAAGCATGCATATATACGCCGGTATACATCCCAGATGCGGAATTCCAAAGGATACGGAGATGCATATGACTACAACCGATCGGCTAGATAAAGTCGATGAAGTCCAGACCAATCATTAATGACCTCCGGGAGAAATTTTGGATTGAAGATCAAGAAAGAATTTTCAAGAGGTTGCATCGATTCGGCAATGGCGAAGTAAAATACCACTCGGATTGCATTCTATTTCTGCATAGCCCACTGACTCGTCGACCTCCCATGACGTGAAAAGTACCGTATTGAGGTCAAGTATTGACAGGATGTACGTACCTATGAGAACTTGGCCTAAGCATGTGTCATACCAAGCCGGTTGGATCCAAATCGGGCTCGACCGGCGGTTGGGGTGTTGCCGATGATCAACTTGTACTCCATAACACATCACGATGAGTACGGGACTCTAGATGGTTCGGTCTCATAATTCTTACGAAGTTGACATGAAGCAGCCAGTGGACGTAGCAAGGCATGAGTACTTTCCCTACCTTGATATAGCAACAAGACAAGAATCAAAGAAGTCGGTCAGTGCACGTGAATGCTATAGCATGCGGGTGTCGGGGTTGATTACATCTTTGATCAAAAATAAGTCAAGCCCCAAGACCGATCGCATTTACCAAACGGCTTGCCTCGTTCCAATGAAAAAATGTGCCAAGTCAAATCATGATGGACAATTGAAGATTATGCTTCGTGAACTTATATTATGAGAATAATAAAGCAGCTGAATCTGGGAGAAGGAATAAATATCGAGGAGTCACCAATATCAAACTACGTCCAATTCAAACCTCAAATTGCAACGGCCGGTTGCAAGATAATAAGTCATCAAGATCTTCATCGGCCTCGATAAGGTGCGTACATGCATATATAAGGAACTAGTGGTGTAAAGACCCTTGAAGAAAACAAGCTTAATGTCTCGACTCCCCGCACGTCGAGGAGCTGACTCGCCACGACTTGTGTTGGGCAACATCAAGCAATCCATCATGAAGAAGGACACGACAAATAACTTCCATTGGTTTCTTCATCTTCAACGGTGGTTTGTGCAATTCTACCCTTACTTCCCCAGCAGTTTCAAAGTTTAAAGTTGAAAATATTAAAAGAATAAAACTGTTGGCATTATATCTACTCCACTCTAAGAATATGTGCTATAAATGTTTTAGTTTATCCATTGATGAAATGATGAATAGGTGCTCTGTTCTATGCTTCATCTGTGTCTAGTTTATAACTTTGATTTCTCTAAGATTTGGGTTTAGTGGTTATAATATTTATTTTGAAATCTTTGAAACCTGTGGGTCGCATAAAGTTTGACCTTTGTCTAAGTGGTTGTGGGATAAGAATGGAAATAGAGTTTGCTATGACATTGTTCTGAGAAAACTTAAAATCCGGATGAATTTTCTAGAATGATTTCAACTAATAAAACTATCATGTTGAGTTTTGTCAAACTGTTGTGGCCACTAGTGTAGATTATAGTCATATGCTCAAGATCAAGATCCACTTGCACTAAATGTCTTGTATCTGTATTTCTTCTTTGATTAAAATTTATGAGGCAAAAAAAAAAAAAAAAAAATATACAAAATGTGTCAACTTGGACCTTACTGTCCCACGTCAAGGTATCAAGACGGCTTCCCATTGCACTAAGGGATGAACTTGAACCTTGTAGTGAAGTCCAAAGCCACTCGTGACGAGACAGCTTCCCATTGCACTTAGGGATGAACTCGGCGTGGTTTATAAAATAATAACATTGGAATGGCGTGACAGTAGCCTCATAAGTTTTAAGATGATGGGAAGGAATATGTACAGGAAAATAATTTTGATCAAAACTAACAAATTCTTGGTCTAAGCATATGCCTTGTATCTCCTTATGGTCCGGTTTTTGACTTTGCAAAATATATGGTATGATTTTTCTAAAGGGAGAAACTCGTAAATAAAAAAGACTCGACACGTGTCCGCCGGAAACCGAGTTATAAAACACAAAACTCCGGAATGAAAGTAATCAAAGGATAAAAGATAAGGCATCAGAATCATTCCTCTTTTTGCGCTTGCTCGACTCGGTGAAAATTATAAGCCCCATGGTTGAGGAGATAGATGGATAAGTAGAGTACCATCTTATTCAAGTTTAAGAAAAATTTTAGTTATAAACCCGATACTCTTGAGATGTAATCGGCATTGCAGATCTCCCGATCAACAACAAATGGAGAAAACTATAATATTTGTGTACATATGCATTTGCTACTAACCTATTTCCACATGTATTGGAAGTTTATTGTTTACGTGTAAAATTGTGGAAATATGGTGAGAACATGCTATTGTTGTCGGTGAATTTCTCGCTTTCGTGAAGAAAAAACCGGATTAAAATAATTCGAAGCATGAGAATCATACTTCGAACTAGGGGGGCCCGTGTTAACACCAAAATTTGGACAAAATGAGAAATATCGAACAAGGGAATACTCCTTAATATTTTGAGAAGAAACAAGAAGCTTGATGATTGCCAACGAAGATTAGACAAGATATATGCGTGGTGCGGTCGCCAAATCTGTCGGGACCAAATCGGCATCGAGGCTCGGCTATTCGGGAAGCCATACATGTGGATTTGGCGGTTGGGGATCGGCTATGAGGATATCACGCGAATGAAATAGAAGAAGAATGCGTCTCCAGTTATATATATGTACGTTTTGCATTCGGGAAGTGCGTACATATATACGTTCTATGCCAAAAGGCAAAGAAGTCAAGAAGCCGAGATGATATATACGTATATATGGAAAAGCCATCACCGGAGATTAGGAAGGAGAATCGTGCTTGTATTGGACTCGGGAGAACACGTGGGTCGATCAAATATCTTGCATATTTGCCAAGGATACGTACGTACATATGGAAGGCTTGGTTTCATGGCCGTACACGAGAAGGTGCATCTACACAAGATATTTGCCGATTCCAAATTTCTGCCCGATGCAAAAGCATACGTCGGCCAACAATGCTTCAACGAAAAGGCTCTATACATAAGGGAAAATAGAGTCTATGTATTTTTATATTATTTCTTTTTAGTTAGACGTTCCTTTCGGTCAAGTTTTGCACGTCGGTCACCGGGTATAAATATAAACCCCCGGCCATTGTAAAGTGATGTTCACAACCAAATCAATACAACCGGCTACGCGCCACCCTTCGAGTCCTTTTAGTCGTGTCGTCGAGTTCTTCGAGAGGGCCAATCGATCCGTCGACCTCCGTAAGTCCCGGCAACCTTGTTATCATGTCTAGTATCATGCGGTGGATTTAGATAATGATGCAAAAAGTCTTGTTGCAATGCTTAGTATCATGCGGTGGATTTAAGCATTGAACCAAGAGGGTTCCGTGTTAGTCATGAGTCGTGCGGCGGGCTAAGATTAGCTAGGAGCTAGTTACCAAAGTTTCTCCGATTAGGTCATGAGTCGTGCGGCGGGCTAAGATCTAAGCTTAGAGGCTAGTTATCGGCTCTTTTAGATTTGGCATGATCTAATAGATTCATTAAGTTATCATGTGTTGCTTTATTTAATGTTTAATTATTTGCAACACTCTTTTGCCCAATCTAGATTGATACTCTTTCGGCTTGTTGATCGTTCCTTTCATGCTTATTCAATACCGAGTAGATCAAGCTCATATAGCCGAATTAGATCGATCTAGATTGTTACATGTTGCGGGTTCATTCACGTTACATGTAGATAAGCCTTGACAGGACCGGTACGTATGGCGGATGCGGAGTCTTTGGGTTACTCTAGAGCTAGTCATCCTAAGTGGACTAGAGATCGGTTTAATCGATAGGCTCCTTTTACATGTTGCTTGTTTGTTCCTTCTTCATGGACCCCGATTCGGCAATCTTGCCGATACGGTTATGCTTATACATGTAGCAAGTATCTATAGATCTGTTAGATAATTATATGCTTTTAGCTCTTTATTGCTAGATTGTATCATGCGGTGGATTGATCTAGTAGCAAGGAGTGGTGTAAATTCATAGTGAGTGGTATCATGCGGTGGATTAGCTTGCTTGGGTTTATGCTCGACGGGTTTATGAAGGCTAGACGTGCGTGAGACTAGTTGGAGTAGCCTATGCATGTGTTGTTTAGTCGATTTATATTTATAAGTTACTTATTCCTAATTATTAAGTGCTTGATGATGCTTTAAACCCGAGATGTAGTTTGATATGCTTTAATGATTTAATCTTGTTCAAACATGTCTTCATTTACCATATTCGGCTAGTTTGTTCTTTACATCGAGTTATGTTACTTTAGCCGAATGAACCGCATCCTGTTGCGGATAGCTTCCATAGCTATGTGTCGTCGTAAGTGGCCAGGGCCGTAAAGATGGAAGCTATGCCCGTCTCGCCCAAAGCACGTTCCGATTATGATCTTACCGTTTTATCCCTTGTCGATTTCCAGGTCAAATCGACCGGCACGCCACCGATTCGTACGCCGGCACCCGATTGAAGCTAGGCTTTCCGGCTTGCTTTGTGTGTGAGACGCGGGTGGTCACATTTTGCGTCAACAAAGATCAAGACGATGCTTGGCTCCATGGACCGGTGTTGAAGGTGAAGGGCTAGTCAAGGCTTGGGAGTGAAGGACCATGCGATGGTGAAGCTCGGGTAAGACTAGGCGCCGATGGACCGATGCACGGTGAAGGGCAAGTGAAGTCAAGATCGATGGATCGAGACGGTCACATGATGGTGTGAAGTGTTCATATCATTTGGAGGAACAAAATGGGCTCAAGGCAAAGGTATAATCGTTAGGGCCATTTTGTTTTGCACTCAAGACACCATAGAGGGTGTGAGTGGTTTAGGATCGATAGCCGCACTATTAAGAGGAAGTCTTATCGGCTATTCGACGCACGGGTGCCACTAGGTGAATTCATGAAGTGCATTGCATGTAGGGCCTAGTGAGCTAACCTAACCTTTGGAAAATGATTGTGAAAAGCTAACACACAAGCACATGGAGATGTACACTTGGTGGTGTTGGCACATTTACAAAGGTGGCGAATGTTCGTGTGGTTTGTAGGGTTGAGTTGGGCTTGGGTCCTCTCTCCTCCCGCCGAGCTTGCGAGCGGATTTGGTGCTTTCGAGAAAATTGGAAGCATATTTTCTATTGCACCGATGCAAATTTGGTTGAAATCATGCTATCTCCGTTGATCAAGTTGGTATACTTGTTGGATAGCATATTGGAGAAGTTAGGCGTCACGACGGGCTGAAAAACGAAGTTTTGATGTAGCCGGGACGCGAGGCTTGGCGCGGACGCGTCCGGCGATTGTAACTTGCGTGAGCGGGAGTGTCGCGCGTCGGACGCGCGCCGGACGCACGCGGCGACGCGGAGCCGTTCAACGTCGGGAGTCCGACGCATCTTGGGCTTCGTCGCGAGGTCAGCTGGGGCCGTCTGGAGGGCGGACGCACGCCGGACGCGGACCAGAAAGTTTCGAGCGCGGGCGTTTCCTCCGGACGCGGGCCGGACGCGAGGTGATTTGAACGTTGGGCCGCCAATGGTCGGCATGCCGCGGCGCGCGAGGAGCGCCGGACGCGTCCGAGCGCGCTTGAGCGCGGACGCGTCTGCGGGTTGAAATCGGCTTTGCCCAGGGGTAACGGTTGGATTTCGCCTTGGGCTTATAAATAGCCCTTGGCCGGCCATGGGAGGCTCTCTTGCCCATTTCTACTCACTTGCTCATCCTTTGTGCTAGAGAAACACTCTCCCTCTCATCTCTCTTGCTTGTTGCTCATCCAAAGTGAGATTGAGAGATCACCTAGTGCATTGCATTGCTTGAGAGCATTCTAGTGGCACTTGTGGGTGGTTTAGCCGGTGGATTTCTTGTTACTCTTGGAGAGTACCGCTCCTAGCCGGCTTGGAGATTGTTGGGAGGCGTTGGCAAGAGAAGGTGATTGTTCTTGGCCACCTCCGGTTGATTTGTGAGAGGTTCTTGTGCTCACCTCGCGGGGATCGCGAAGAGTAACTCTATTGGATTGCGCGTGTCGTTGAGTATCACACTTGAGAGTGGCGCCTTGTGGTTTCCTTGCGGGGAAGTGCCTTACGGGGCAAGTGGCTTGAGGGTCACACCAAAGGACCATCTAGGTGTTGATCGACACAACGGGTGACGTAGCTTGGCGGTGCCCAAGTGAACATCCGGGGATAAAACAATTGTGTTCATCTTTGTCTCCCGGTGATTGGTCGTCGTCAATTGTGTGTTGCCGATTGTAATTAATTGTTCATTCTCTCGGTGATTGGCAACCTCGACTCTACGCGTCGGTATAACAAGCTTCTACCCTCTCTTGCACTATCTTGTTTACATTCTTGCAAAGTAGAATTGCTTGCGTGGTCGGTCGGGAACCACAACTTGTGTAGACTAAATCCCATGGGTAGAATTGCTTGTGTGGCCGGTCGGGGAACCACTCCTTGTGTAGATTAAATCCCGTGGGTAGAACTCTTGATCACTAGTGGTAGCTCTTGGGTGTACTAGTGGTCACATACTAGAATTGTTGGATAGGAGGCTTGCAACACCTAGTAGGCTAAGCGTAACTTGCTTTCCGCCGTTTGTTTATCTAAAGAAGTTTGCTTAGTGAGTTTGTAGAAATTTTTATAGGCTATTCACCCCCTCTAGCCATCTAGGACCTTACAAGTGGTATTGGAGCCGAGGTCACCGTTTTAGTGCAAGGCTTAACATCTGCGGTGTTAAGATGGCTCAAATTGTGTTCAACCATGTTGGGGGCAAACCGCCAATGTTTGATGGAGTTAGCTCATTTGACCATTGGAAGAGAAAGATGATCATGTATCTTAGTTCGATACAAGAGAGAGTGTTGCAAGTTACATTGCATGATTATGCCATACTTGATAATGATCATCTCACCGATGAAGACAAAGCCAACATCACATGCAATAGGATGGCTCTCAACACCCTATACAATGGCATTGATACAAAGGTGTTTGAGGGAATCAAGGATTTGGAGCTTGCAAGTGAAGTGTGGACTAGGTTGGGTGAGACCTATGAGGGCACCAAGGTTGTGAAGAGTGCCAAGCTATATGGACTCAAGAGTGAGTTCGAGAACTTCAAGAAGAAGGAGGATGAAACAATCATTGAAATGTTTCATCATCTACAAGTGATTGTAAATGATCTCAAGAGTTTGGGGCACAAGACAAAAGATGAAGACTTTTGTCACAAGTTCTTGATTTGCTTGCCGAAGAGCTTCAAGATGTTGAAGCTAATGCTACAAAGGGATGGGCTTGAAAATAAGAAGCCAAATGATTTGCTTGGTGAAGTCTTGACATATGACAAGTTTGATCAAGATGATGAGAAGGTGGAGGAAGAGAAGAAGAAGAAGACCGTGGCATTCCAAGCCACATCCTCCAAGGGCAAAGCACCAATCTTTGAAGAAGAAGAAAACAATGAGGAAGATTGTGACTTTGAGATTGATGATGAGGCACTTGCTCTTGTCGTGAAGAAGATGGGACACATGTTCATCAAGAGAAGAGGCTTCAAGAAGAACAACTTCAAGAAGCAAGAGCAACCAAGAAAGTGCTTCAATTGTGATAGCACCGAGCATCTACAAGCCGAATGCCCATATGAGAAGAAAAAGAACTACAACAAGGGCAAGTTTGAGAAGAAGAAGCATGAGGCCAAGATGACACTCAAGAAGGGCAAGAATGGTGCATTTGTGGTAACTTGGGAAAGTGACAATGATGATGAAGATGAAGATTCAAGCAACAAGGCTATGGCTTCCATTGCCATCAACAAGAAGTCTTCATTATTCTCTACATCACCATCATGCTTCATGGCCAAGGAAACAAAGGTACAATATGATGATAGTGATGATGATAGTGAGATGGAATATGCTCACGATGTTGATAATGTTGATGATGATGATGAACCGACTAAGGATCAATTATATGACTTGATGCAAGAAACTAGAGATATAGCTATTGCCAAGGAAAAGGAGTGCAAGAAGCTTTCAATGAAAGTAGAAATACTTGAGAAAGCCCTAGGTGAGCTTATGACCACTCATGAGAGTCTAGTGGTAGACCATGAGAAGCGTGGTGATGTTCATTCTAAGCTTAAAGAAGCTCACTCACTTCTACTTGAGCAACAAGCGAAGAAAGTGGTGATTGCATCATGTGATATAGGTCTTACTTGTGACATCATTGATGAGTCATTTTATCAACCTATCATCATGACAAATGCTAACCCTTCTTGTAGCACATCATCCACCACCACCACTGACTCTATCTCCACTACTAGTGATGGCTTCACTTGTGATGCTACACTAATGGTAGAGAATGAGACCCTCAAGAAGGAGGTGGATGAGCTCACTCATGCCTTAAGCAAAGCCTATGGTGGTGAGGTCCGCTTGCTAAAGTGCTTGGATAGCCAAAGGTTCTCTCTTAACAAAGAGGGATTAGGCTATACCCCCAAGAAGGGCAAGTCGGCCTTCGCAACTCCAAAGCCTAGCTTTGTGAAGAGCAATGGTCGGTTTTGCTATAGATGCAAGCAAGTTGGGCACCTAGAGCAAAATTGCAACAAGAAGCAACAAAACAAAAAACTTGACAATGCTATACCTTTTGATTCTTGTTATGTGCTTACCAAGGGTGTGAAAGGTGTGCAAGCTAAGTTTGTTGGTACACCCATTGTTGGCCCAAAGAAGAAGGCTATTTGGGTACCAAAGAGCTTAGTCACTAACCTACAAGGACCCAAGCAAAAATGGGTACCTAAGCTTCATTGATTTGCTTGTAGGTGAATTATAAAGCCGGAGGAAGGCATTGGATTATTGATAGTGGGTGTTCTCAACACATGACCTAGCACATCAAGAATGTTTGATTCAATCGAGAAGAATGATAGTGGCATTGAGGCAATCACTTTTGGTAATAACAAGAAAGGCAAGGTAGTTGGTTTGGGCAAGATTGCAATATCAAATGACATGAGTGTCTCCAATGTGTTGCTAGTTGAAAGCTTGGACTTCAATCTTCTCTCGGTGGCACAAATTTATGATCTAGGCTACAAGTGCATCTTTGGAGCAAATGATGTTGAGGTAGTTTCTCTTGATGGCTCCAACTTGGTGTTCAAAGGCTTTAGATATGAGAATCTCTATCTTGTTGATTTCAACACTAGTGAAGCTTCTTTGACAACATGTTTGATATCAAAATCAAGTTTGGGTTGGCTTTGGCATAGAAGGCTTGGACATATTGGCATGAAACAATTGAAGAAGCTCACACAACACAATCTTGTTGAAGGCTTGAAAGATGTTGTATTTGAGAAGGACAAGTTGTGTAGTGCATGTCAAGCCGGGAAGCAAGTTGGAAGCGCACATCCAAAGAAGAGCATAATGAGCACATGCAAGGCATTTGAGTTGTTGCACATGGATCTATTTGGCCCAACTACATACACAAGTATTGGTGGCAACAAATATGGGTTTGTCATAGTGGACGACTTCACAAGATTCACATGGTTATTCTTTCTTAGTGACAAGAGTGAAGTGTATGACACCTTCAAGACCTTTCTCACTAGAGCTCACAATGAGTTTGATATGAGAATCAAGAAAGTGAGAAGTGATAATGGGAGTGAGTTCAAGAATACAAGAATGGAAGAATTGTGTGATCACTATGGCATTGGTCATCAATTCTCGGCCAAGTACACTCCACAATCAAATGGCCTAGTTGAGAGGAAGAATAGAACATTGCTTGATATGGCTAGATCAATGCTTCATGAGTACAATGTTAGTCAATCATTTTGGGATGAAGCAATCAACACGGCATGTTACTACATCAATAGGCTCTATTGTCATACTTTGCTAGAGAAGACCCCATATGAGTTACTACATGGAAGAAAGCCCAATATTGGTTATTTTAGAGTGTTTGGTTGCAAATGCTACATCTTGAGAAAGGGCACTAGATTGGGGAAGTTTGAAAAAGATGTGATGAAGGGTTCCTACTCGGTTATTCAACTACAAGCAAGGCTTATAGAGTTTGGAACAACTCAAGTGGCATTCTAGAGGAAGTCCATGATGTGCAATTTGATGAAACCAATGGGTCACAAGATGAAGATGAGAATCTAGAAGATGTTGGTGGAACTCAATTGGTTGAAGCTATGAAGAACATGGACATTGGTGACATAAGAGCAAAGCAAGTGGTTGATGTACAAGATGATAAAGATGAAGTGCTAAATTCTCTATTGAGGCAAGCTAGCAATGCTCAAGTGCAAGATTATGGTGCTAGTTCATCCAATGAAGACAAGTCAAGTGATCAACCAAGCTCAAGCAATCAAGTGCAAGTGCTACAACCACAACATGTTGCAAGAGATCACCCAATTGATAGTGTCATTGGTGATATTAGAAGTGGTGTGCAAACAAGATCAAGAGTGGCAATGATATGTGAGTATGCATCATTTGTGTCAACCAAAGAGCTAAAGAAAGTTGAGGATGCCTTGGATGATGTCGATTGGATCATGGCAATGCAAGAAGAGCTCAATAACTTCACAAGAAATGATGTGTGGGAGTTAGTTGAGAGGCCGGAGGATCACAATGTCATTGGAACTAAATGGGTTTTCAAGAACAAGCAAGATCAAGATGGTGTTGTGATTAGAAACAAAGCAAGACTAGTTGCACAAGGCTATACTCAAGTTGAAGGTCTTGAATATGATGAAACATATGCTCCCGTGGCAAGATTGGAAGCAATAAGGATTCTATTGGCTTATGCATGTGCCCACAATATCAAGTTATATCAAATGGATGTCAAGAGTGCATTTCTCAATGGGATCATCAATGAGCTAGTATATGTTGAGCAACCTCCCGGTTTTGAAGATGAGAAGAAGCCCAACCATGTGTACAAATTGAAGAAAGCTTTGTATGGCTTGAAGCAAGCACCTAGAGCATGGTATGAGAGATTGAAGACTTTTCTTCACTCCAAGGGGTTCATTATGGGCAAGGTTGATACTACTCTATTCACCAAGAAGATTGGTAATGATCTCTTCATTGTGCAAATCTATGTTGATGATATCATCTTTGGATCAACCAATCAAGCATATTGTGAAGAATTTGGTGAAATGATGGCAAAAGAGTTTGAGATGTCCATGATTGGTGAACTTAGCTATTTCCTTGGTCTTCAAGTCAAGCAATTGAAGAATGGGACATTTGTGAGTCAAGGGAAATACATAAGGGACATGTTGAAGAAGTTTGGGATGCAAGATGCAAAGCCAATCTCAACTCCAATGGGCACCAATGGGAATCTTGATAGTGATTATGATGGCAATATGGTGAATCAAAAGGATTATCGGTCATTGATTGGAAGCCTACTCTATGTCACCGCATCAAGGCCGGATGTCATGTTTAGTGTTTGCATGTGTGCTAGATATCAAGCCTCACCTAGAGAGAGTCATCTCACGGCCGCAAAAAAGAATATTGAGGTATTTGAAGCAAACAAGAGATGTTGGATTGTGGTATCCTAAGGTGTCAAAGTTTGAATTGATTGGATATTCGGACTCGACTATGGTGGTTGTAAGATCAATAGAAAGAGCACAAGTGGTACATGTCAACTTCTTGGAAGGTCACTTGTGTCATGGTCCTCAAAGAAACAAAATAGTGTGGCAATCTCTACCGCGGAAGCCGAATATGTTAGTGCGGGAGTTGTTGTGCACAATTGCTTTGGATGAAGTCAACTTTGAAGGATTATGGCATCAACTTCAAGAATGTGCCATTGTTTTGTGATAATGAAAGTGCAATCAAGATGACACAAAATCCGGTTCAACATGGAAGAACAAAGCACATTGACATAAGGCATCACTTCATTAGAGATCATCAACAAAAGGGTGACATTTCCATTGAAAGTGTGGGCACCGATGATCAACTTGCCGACATCCTCACCAAGCCACTTGATGAAAGAAGGTTTTGCAAGCTAAGGAATGAATTGAATATTCTTGACTTCTCAAACATGTGTTGAATGCACCCCACCACTACTTGACATGCCTCTCCTTCGACTAAGCAAGATACCATTGGTTGACATGTCATTCATGCTTAGGACTATACTTGTGGTCGCACATGTAGACATACAAGGTGCATTTGGAGCATTCATGATAATTCAAATGTGTTTGATGTATATATGTTTACCACTATTGCTTCTATGCTTTGTTTGTTCTAGTGGTGACATATGACATGCTTGTGGGCTTGCAATCCTAGTGTTGAATCTAGAATATTTGCTACAAGTGTTTAATTCAACATAGGCAAGATAACCCTTGTCATGAGGTGTGAAGAAGCTTGTCTTTGGTTCAAACCGAATTAAATGTCTTTGGCAAATGGTCTAGATTGAACCAAATTTGACTAAAGTTTTGCTTACTCCATCAAAGTCATTTTCTCTCCACCATTTGATCCCATTTTTGGGCAATTGTTGACAAAGGGGGAGAGAAAAAGATGATTGAACATGATAAAGGGGTAAATAAAATTTTTGATGCACACAAGAAGGGGGAGCAAGCTCATGAACAAAGTTGTTGCATTTGTTTGTGCATTCTCATATGACTTGCTCATGGCACCTAGTTTTAAAGTTTTATACAAGTAGTGTCTCCTTGCTTGTGTGGTGCAATGCTAGTATAGAACTTGATTGATGAAATGATCTACTAGCATGCATAGGTTGTAACTTGACTCCCCTTGCTTTACAAGTGGTTCAAGAACTTTGCTTATAATGTTGATCTCACGGGATTCTTGAGTTTTTGATGGATGTCTAGTTACTTCATGGTGCTAAGGGTGGTGTAAAGTGCAACTCCGATTGGTATCACGCTTCAAAGGTCCATTTCTTACACCTTAGCATCATTTTGGTAGAATTACTCTCCCCACACTTCTATCCATGCATATGTGCAAAGCTTCAAATCCAAACTCTATGCACATATGTAGGGGAGCAATACTACCAAAACCGAACTTGCTATAGTTGTCCAAATTTCTCTTGTGAGCTTAATGATTGGACAAGTATGACAAGTTCAAAAATCTTTATTATAAAATTATCTTTGTTGAGGTTGTCATCAATTACCAAAAAGGGGAGATTGAAAGTCCCTAGTTTGGTTTTGGCTAATTGATGAAACCTAGGACTAACCTTGTTTATCTAAGTGGTTGATTTAGAGAAAGGTTGTCCCCATGATGAGCATATTGAATATGAAGCATGACACGTGTCATGTGATCAAAGATGAAGATCAAGACGATGCTTGGCTCCATGGACCGGTGTTGAAGGTGAAGGGCTAGTCAAGGCTTGGGAGTGAAGAACCATGCGATGGTGAAGCTCGGGTAAGACTAGGCACCGATGGACCGATGCACGGTGAAGGGCAAGTGAAGTCAAGATCGATGGATCGAGACGGTCACATGATGGTGTGAAGTGTTCATATCATTTGGAGGAACAAAATGGGCTCAAGGCAAAGGTATAATCGTTAGGGCCATTTTGTTTTGCACTCAAGACACCATAGAGGGTGTGAGTGGTTTAGGATCGATAGCCGCACTATTAAGAGGAGAAGTCTTATCGGCTATTCGACGCATGGGTGCCACTAGGTGAATTCATGAAGTGCATTGCATGTAGGGCCTAGTGAGCTAACCTAACCTTTGGAAAATGATTGTGAAAAGCTAACACACAAGCACATGGAGATGTACACTTGGTGGTGTTGGCACATTTACAAAGGTGGCGAATGTTCGCAAGGCTGAGCTTGAGCGGACGCGTCCGGCGGGTTGAAATCGGCCGCCCGAGGGGTAACGGTTGGATTTCGCCTTGGGCTTATAAATAGCCCCTTGGCCGGCCATGGGAGGCTCTCTTGCCCATTTCTACTCACTTGCTCATCCTTTGTGCTAGAGAAACACTCTCCCTCTCATCTCTCTTGCTTGTTGCTCATCCAAAGTGAGATTGAGAGATCACCTAGTGCATTGCATTGCTTGAGAGCATTCTAGTGGCACTTGTGGGTGGTTTAGCCGGTGGATTTCTTGTTACTCTTGGAGAGTACCGCTCCTAGCCGGCTTGGAGATTGTTGGAGGCGTTGGCAAGAGAAGGTGATTGTTCTTGGCCACCTCCGGTTGATTTGTGAGAGGTTCTTGTGCTCACCTCGCGGGGATCGCGAAGAGTAACTCTATTGGATTGCGCGTGTCGTTGAGTATCACACTTGAGAGTGGCGCCTTGTGGTTTCCTTGCGGGAAGTGCCTTACGGGGCAAGTGGCTTGAGGGTCACACCAAAGGACCATCTAGGTGTTGATCGACACAACGGGTGACGTAGCTTGGCGGTGCCCAAGTGAACATCCGGGGATAAAACAATTGTGTTCATCTTTGTCTCCGGTGATTGGTCGTCGTCAATTGTGTGTTGCCGATTGTAATTAATTGTTCATTCTCTCGGTGATTGGCAACCTCGACTCTGACGTCGGTATAACAAGCTTCTACCCTCTCTTGCACTATCTTGTTTACATTCTTGCAAATTAGAATTGCTTGCGTGGTCGGTCGGGAACCACAACTTGTGTAGACTAAATCCCATGGGTAGAATTGCTTGTGTGGTCGGTCGGGAACCACTCCTTGTGTAGATTAAATCCCGTGGGTAGAACTCTTGATCACTAGTGGTAGCTCTTGGGTGTACTAGTGGTCACATACTAGAATTGTTGGACAGGAGGCTTGCAACACCTAGTAGGCTAAGCGTAACTTGCTTTCCGCCGTTTGTTTATCTAACGAAGTTTGCTTAGTGAGTTTGTAGAAATTTTTATAGGCTATTCACCCCCCTCTAGCCATCTAGGACCTTACAGAAATGTTGTCTTGTCCCAAATTGTACGGGTAAGCTTATTTTGCCCAATGGCATAGATGGTTTGCCGGGCATGACCCCCAGAAAGGCTAGTCATAGGGCTCGCGGTCTTCAACTTTAAGCCCCAGTTCACGGAAGGCTTGTAAGAAGAGTATGTTTAGGGCGCTTCCACCGTCTATAAGAACTCTTTCCATACGTATATGGTTGACCACAGGATCGAGTACTAAGGGAAAACGACCAGCGTCAGGTATGTTCGCCCACATATCTGCCCGGTTGAAAGTTACTGATTGTTCCGACTAGGCTAGTGCCTTTGTATCTGTGTTTGGTCCATCGGAGTTGGCGATATCCATGATTCTGCGTTTTAGCAGCTTTTTGTCATGTGAGTTTTCGAGACCAACTTTGCCGCCAAAAATCATGGCTGAAAGATGTTTATCGGGCTCGTTGAATTGATGTCGTGGGTCTTTATCGCTGTCGTCTTCTTCTAGTTTGCTATTTTGTTCATTTCTCTTCTCCTTGGTTTGCTTCATCAACCGTTGTTTCTTAGCAGCCGCCCTGCTAAAAATTGCAGAAAAACCTCTGCATTCGCCGAGGGTGTGACATTTGTCTGGGTGTCTGGGGCAATCTTGATTCAGGATTTTTTCGTATTCTTCGTCGTAATCCTGTTTCTTATCTCTGTTGGGTGTTACAGAATGGACACGCTGGTTTGTGTCACGATTATAATTGTTGTGATTTCGGGCATCATGCTGGCTTTCGTCACGGCGATTATTGTCACGCCTTTCGTTTCCTCGTGTATCTCGGCGACGAAAATCTTTGTCTCGGTCATCATTTCGCCTGTAGTTACAAAATCCATGCCCAGTTTCTAGGAGTTGTTGCATGGCGTCATCAACTCTGGCGAATTCTCGGGCTATTCTAAACATCTCGTCGGTTGTCGTAGGTTGTCTTCTCAGTAATTCTTTGTGAAGATCAATGTTGCTGGGCTGTCGTAGTCCTTGTACGAAAAAGGAGACGACCTCTACTGCTGAGATGTCTGGAATTGTTGTCCAGACTTCTGAAAACTGTCGTATATAATGACGTAGTGGTTCATTTGGATAGTCGACAACTTGAGCTAGGTCGTACTTAGCACCGGGCTGCTGGCACGTAGTTCTGTAGTTTTCAATGAACAAATGCCGTAGTTGGGGCCAACTGTGGATAGATCCTTCGAGTTGCCGTAATAGCCATTAGTTGGGGCCACTGTCGAGCACAATGGGCAAATAATTTGCCATGATGTGTTTGTCTCCGCTGCTGCTCGTATGGCAACCTCATATAGCAAGATCCAATGTTCTGGGTCAACTTTCCCATAGTATGCCTTTATGTCTGGGATCCTAAATCTTTTGGGCCAGACTACCTCGCGGAGGCTGGCAGAATATGGTTTCGGACCTAAAGCGTCCATACAAGCTCTGTAGTAGTCGTTGATGATTTCTCGGAGGTCGTGGTCATCGTACTGTTCGTCTAGATAACGAGCATGGGGGCGACCATGGTTTCTGTTTTCTCTGTGGTTTAATTGCCGGCCCATATCGTGTCTGGCACTGCGTCGCTGGAATATGCGATTGTGAGGGATGTTTCCACAGCTTTCCCATCGTCCTCGTTGTTGACATTGTCGGCACCTCTCTCTCTGGAATCTGGACCTCGATTGCTGTAGAAACTACGAGGTCGGCGACTCCTTAGTGACATGCTCGGGGTTGCTTGATCTCGCATATGATTGACTTGCACTTTGGCAGCTACAAAGAGGTCAATGGCCTCTTCTATTTGAGGGGTTTACCAGTATGTTAGCCGTTTTGAGGCGGTCGATGGCAACTGCTAAATTGGCGCTGGGAGTTGTATGAACTTGTCAATCTTCGACTAGGTCAAAGTCGTCAGCGAGGTTTCGACGGAAACCTCGACGTCCGATGGCCAGGCAGTTCTGGTCGGCTGCCATCTGCGCTGCAGCTTCGTCCTGTCGTCGCTGCTCCCGAGCTGCGTTCCGTCCTTCACATTGCTGTTTTTGTTCATCAGTTTCCCCATTCATAGTTGGTTCATTATCACTGACATGGCAGATGGAACTTCCCATGACGGGGGGAACGATGGGAACTATTGTAGCTGCTGAGTTGCACTGGTCAGATCTTGAACTTCCGATTATAACTCGTCGGTGTCTTCTGGTCGGAACGTAGTGAGTTGTAGATCTGATGGTGCGTCAGCACATTTGCCGCTGGGGCTTTTTGCATATTGTATCTCTTCATCGTTATCCGAAATAGACCACTGTGTGGACTAATCTGGAGAGATCTAGAAGATTGTAGTAATCATCAAACCCGGGCGTATCTGGAGTGGCGTCACGTGTTTTTTCCGGTGATTGATCATTCAGAATTTCCTCAAGGCGCACATGATTGATGATGTGTCCTGTAGGCGCATCGAAGGCGTAATTGATAATCTCTGGATGTCGTCTAGAGAACTGATCGTACCACTCGGGGAAGTGTGTCGAAAGGTGCTTCCCATATAAAGTGGTGTTGGGTATTTTAAACGCACACAGAAAAATCCGCAAGCGCACGGATACCGATGTAGCTTTCACCCGGGAGTATTCCAGAGTATCGATTTCCACGGGGAACGTGAAGTGTACTAGAGAAACAAGGCCGTCCAAGGATAAAGATAAGAAAAGAAAGATATATATATTTTTTTTGGTTGGTAGAGAGGAACCTTCTAGAGTTTTCTAAGTTGATTGGATGATCAAAATCGGGCTTACTATACTATACTTACTTTGGAGCAGCAGGTCCTTTCCAACTCTCGAAAAGACCAGGAATATAGTAGTTGGAAGAAGGCTGCCTAGAGCTCTACGAAACACCAACCCGAACGTGGTGGAATACAAAGGCCCGACAGTAGCCGTCACCTGCGGGGCTACCACAACTATCCGTGGGATTGGGCGCAAACTCGGGTAAACTATAGCTTAGACACCACGTCTACACTAGCGTTTACTACTCTAATTATCTAGAATAACTAGAGCACTCAATACGAGCAGAGATCAAGTAAATAAAATAAAGTGATAATTAAATAAAGAACGAACTTAGAAATAATAATTAAAGAACCCGGAGAATAGCCGGAAGACGAACTAGATCTTTGCAACTTTACAATGTTGAGGAAGATCCGACGAGATCCGGCTCCTCCTCGCTCTCTCCTCCTCTCTCTCCCTATTTTCTAGATACAACTAGACGAACTAGAACTAGAACTAGATGAACTAGAACTAGAACTAGATGAACTAGAGGGACCCTCTTCTAATTAGATGAGGAATTGAAACCCTAGAATTGATCTTGTAGAAGAGATATGATGATCAACTAGAGGGGGGGCGCCCTCCTTATATAGCCCTGGGAGGCATCGCCACGTCATCGATCCGTGTGAGGCGCCATGTCATCGATCCACGTCACTTTTATTCTCCACCCTTAGATGAACCGACCTAAATGGAGGGTGGAGATGAAGAGAATAATCCTGGCATATTCCCTGGTCGATCTACGAAGAAAACCGGAGAAGAACCGGCAATATAGGCCCTGAACCGGACCCGAACCGGCCTCAAATGCTCCGCTGGCGCCTTTCTCTCGGAAGGTTCGAGCTTTCGGCGGGTGGACCGGCCGGTTCGGCCCGGCCGCCCGTCACGCCAGGGCCGGGCCGGACCGCGCCCGGGCCACCGCCCTTCTCCTCCTCTGAGCGCGTCGCCACGTGGCCCGCCGCCACGGCCGGGTGCGTGATTGCCGCGCGCCCGCTTGCTCCGCCGCGCCGCGCCGCTAAGCGCGTGCGTGGGGACACCCCGCCACGTGTCGCCGTCGGATTGGCGCGCGCCTGCGCGTGCCGGGGGGGACAACGTCTGCCCGCGCGTGGTCCCGCGCGTCAGTTCCTGCCACGTTGACTTCTTGCGATGATGTTATCATTTCATGTGATTTTTTTTCTTTCCTTCGTATCTTTTTATTCCGGACTCCAAACATAGCGAATTATATATCCATTTCGATCGTCTCGACGAGCCCTTCGCAATGGTGTAGTCCAATTCATCATTTGAGATACTTTTACTCGATGACTTTATCCATTTTAGCTCTATTCCTGTGTAAGCCCTGCAAAACATAGGTGCACCAAAACTCGTGGAATTTGTTAGCTCAAACCTCTAAACCTATGCTGGTGATCATCTTTTTGCAGTTATAGAAGTTATGTTGACGGTTAAAAATTGACGTTAACTACCGTCAACAAACTCCCCCAAGCTAAACCTTTGCTCGTCCCGAGCAAAGCTAAACTCGGCCAAGGATCGAAATTGCTACAATGCTTTCACGCCTCAAAAGTACACACGCGTTCAAACAGGAACTCTCTTCCGAATTAGAGTGGACTATTCTGACTTCGAACTTACTCATATTACCTTCCACCATGGGGCTTGTAGCCTTCACTTGGGTCTTGAGCAGTTGAAAGACAGAACGGTCAAGTCAAGCACTATGTCTCAAGCTCTTTGCTCAACCTTCATTCCGGAGTTTTGCAAGATTTTCAAATAAAACTCAGAGATTCCTTGTATGACCCTCTCAAGTCTCTCATATGTGGTATTTCTGGATCCTTACCAAGGCATTGATGGTGTATGCCTTCTCTCTTCTCTCAAGATATGTGGTATTTTTGACATAAGGTATAGTAACATTGTTCCTTCACTCTCTCACCCTACCTCTAATAGGCTTATATGGAGTTTGTAGGTGAGAGCTTATACATATGTTGCATAGTCAAACCATGGATCCGAAGAAACTGGACATACAATCAAATCAAGATGTGCATGTGTGTGGCCCTATATATGGGTTAAGTAGATATATAGTGGTAGTGGAAATGGTGATGATAGATATAAGAAGAAATGAAGGTGTAGAGGGATGATAATGGTGAAACACCTGATTCTACTTTAGCTCCTTGAAGAAATTCATACCTCCCTTGAACTATGAAGAATTTGGGAGAACTTGGATCAGCTGAAAATCTCTCTATGATGGGACATTCCTTCTTGCTCTTCTCTTCTCTTTCTTCTTTCCTTTTTTTTTTTTTTTTCTTTTTTTTTTCTCTCTTTTTTTTTTTTTTTTTTTTTTTTTTTTTTCGATGAAGCACCTTGGTCTCTTCTTTGAAAATATTGATGAAGCACCTTGATCTCTTCTTTGAAAATATTGATGAAGAACCTTGATCTCTTCCTTGAAAACATTGACGGAGTAGCAGCAACGGATACTTGGAGCTTTATTGGATAACAGAAGGGGCTAGCAATGGATGAAGGGATATTTGATGCTCACTCCCAGTGTAGGAGTAGAACAATTTTTAGGATGTGTCTAAATGGATGAATATGGTGGCGCGTACTTCCAGGGTAGAAGTAGCGAGGGGTGCATGATATACGTGTGTGTGATCTTGACTTTAACTGTATGACGAGTTTCTAAAGGTCAACACAATCGACCACACTCAAAGCATAAGTAAGTATAAGTGGACTTCCTAGTCTAGCAAGCATGTATATGGTTGTGGTAGGTATTTAAACTCTCGTCATATAGGAACTCATTATGCAACATTTTGAATTTTCAAAAGATAAATTCTCCAGAACTCTAGTATCACTTAGAACAAGATAAACAGTAGCTCAGACCTTCCCATATCATACCCGTCAACCACCTAGACTTAGATCAAGCATTCGCTACCCACAAGTTTCGGGTTCGAGCAAATCTTAGATCAAAACAAAGGTGTCCAAAACTTGGGAGAGTTCTAGATTGAAAACGGGTACTTGAAAGGAATTATAAGCGAGCAACTATTCATCACTTCCAAAGAGTTTATTCTAGGAACTTATTTTAGTAGGCAAAAACTCGTACACCCTCCTTTTATTTAACAAACTAAAAATTGTACAGAACTAAATATATATGGCAAGCGAAGTAAAATTAATAAAAAGGTAACGAGAAACACTTATCTAGATACACGGGGGTGCTCTCCCCCAAGCTGGATGTTGGCATAGTCCCTCACTCTTGTGATTTGCATGTAGATCTTACTCTTCTCAAACTTTCCAATTCCTGCACGACTCAAATAGACAACAAAACTTGTGGAACTGATTAAGTGTTAGGCCTAAGAGTTTTAGTTGTCTAGAGCCTCTACTAAGGAGTTTTTAAATTGGATCTTTAAATTGCAAGAATTCAATCACATCAATTTCTTCTATGTTTTCAGGTTCAAGAAAAACTTTCAAACGTTGACCATTTACCTTAAATGTATTACCTATATCATCCTGAAGTGTGATGGCACCATGAGATGCAACTTCAATCACCTTGAATGGTCCTTCCCATTTGCTTCTAAGTTTTCCATGACCGAAGAGCTTTACTCTTGAGTTGAATAATAGAACTTTGTCTCCAGGCTTGAACTCCTTGTGCTTGATTCTCTTGTCATGCCACCTTTTGGTTCTTTCCTTGTAAATCTTGGAGCCGTGATAAGCCTTTTCTCTCCACTCTTCCAGCTCGAGATATTTGCATCGACGATTCTTGCCACTAGATGGACATCCATGTTCCATTTCTTGATTGCCCAATGAGCTCTCGAATTCTAATTCAACGAGGCAAATGGCATGTCTTCCCATATACTAGCGATAAGGTGACATGCCTATGGGTGTTTTATATGCGGTTCGATATGCCCATAGTGCATCATGAAGCTTGTACTTCCACTTCTTTCCCATTTCGTCCACGGTCTTCTCGGGATGTTCTTGATTTGCTTATTTGATGTTTTTACGCTTGACCGCTTGTTTGGGGATGGTATGGAGTTGCAACATTATGCTTAACTCCATATTCGTCGAGAATTGTTTGAAGCTCTTATCAATGAAATGTGATCCTCCATCACTTATGACCATTCTTGGTGTGCCAAATCTTGGGAATATGACTTCATGGAACATCTTCTTGGCGTGCTTAGAATCGCGCTCGACATGGTATTGCTTCTACCCACTTGGAGACATAGTCAACTGCCACTAAGATGTACTCAGCATCTCCAGATTTTTGGAATGGTCCCATGTAGTCAATTCCCCAAACATCAAACAACTCTACTTGTAGGTTGTTCTGGAGTGGAATTGCATTCCGAGCATTGATGTTTCCATGTTTCTGACATCTGGCACATCTTCTAACAAACTCCTTTGTATATTGATACATCGTGGGCCAGAAGAATCCGCTTTGCCAGATTTTCACATGCGTACGGAATGCTCCATAATGTCCTCCATATGGTGATGCATGACATCTCTATATGATTTTCATCGCATCATCCATCGGGACACATCTCCGTAATAATCCATCGGAACAGACTCGATAGAGATATGGGTCATCCCATAAGTGGCATCGAGCGTCATATTTGAGCTTCCTCTTATCTCCTCCTGGTGGGACATAACCTGCAACTATATAATTCACAATATCTGCATACCAGGGGTTAGAGTGCGTTACTGCGAGGAGTGTGTCGTCCCGTAGATAATCGTTAATGGGCAACTCATGTGTTTTCTTGTCTTGGAGCCTAGACAAGTGATCGGCTCGAATTCTCTACTCCTTTCTTATCTCTTATCTCTATGTCAAATTCTTGGAGTAAAAGAATCCGGCGGATCAACCGAGGTTTAGCATCTTTCTTAGTGAGCAGGTATTTAAGCGCGGCATGATCTCGAATAAATGATTACCTTCGCTCCAACTAAGTAAGATCTAAACTTGTCTATTGCAAAGACAACCGCCAACAACTCTTTTTCGGTGGTGGCATAATTTTTCGAGTGGCATAATTGAGTTGTGGCCCGGTCAAGGTTTTGCTAGCATAGGATATAGCATAGTGCTTTTTATCCTTTGTTTGGCCGAGAACGGCACCAACAGCAAAGTCGCTAGCATCACACATGATCTCGAAAGGTAGCGTCCAATCAGGTGGCTGGATGATTGGAGCTGAAATGAGTGCTTGTTTGAGGGTTTGAAAAGATTCATAGCACTCATTGTCAAAGATGAAAGGTGCATCCTTAGCTAACGAGTCTAGTGAGGGGTCTAGTGATTTGAGAAAAGTTTTTGATAAAACGCCTGTAGAACCCCGCATGGCCTAGAAAGCTTCGAATTCCTTTCACATTTGTGGGAGGTGGAAGTTGTTCAATAACTTCGATCTTTGCTTTATCCACTTCTATCCCACGTTCGGACACCTTGTGTCCTAGCACTATTCCTTCCCGAACCATAAAATGGCATTTTTCCCGATTCGGTACTAAGTGCTTTTCTTCACATCGTTGTAAGACTTTGTCTAGATTCTCCGAGACAATCATGAAAGGTTGTGCCATAGATAGTAAAGTCATCCATGAACACCTCCATGATTTTCTCGATCATGTCGAAGAAAATAGACATCATGCACCGTTGGAAAGAAGCTGGAGCATTACACAATCCAAACGACATTCGTCGGTATGCGAAAGTTCCATACGGGCATGTGAAAGTAGTCTTATTTTGGTCATCGGGGTGGATCGGGATTTGGTGATACCTGAATACCCATCAAGGAAACAAAAGAAAGAGTGCTTTGCAAGCCGTTCCAACATCTCATCGATGAAGGGTAACGGGAAGTGGTCTTTCTTTGTAGCCTTGTTAAGTTTCCGATAGTCTATGCACATTCGCCACCCCGTGACGGTGCGGCTTAGGAATGAGTTCATTCTTCTCATTTCTAACAACCGTCATTCCTTCTTTCTTTGGCACAACTTGGACGGGGCTAACCCACTCACTATGAGGGACGGGATAAATAATCCCGGCGTGCAAAAGCTTAAGGACCTCTTTCGAACAACCTCTCGCATAGCATTATTAAGCTGCGTTGGTGTTCTCTTGTTGGTGAGATGTCGGGATCCGTAGGGATACGATGAGTGCAAAGAGCGGGACTAATCCCCTTGAGGTCATGGAGTGAGTAGCCTATGGCCGATTTATGTCTTTCTAGGACAGTGACAAGTCTCGTTGGTTTCTTCTTGGGAAAGCTTGTCACTTATGATAACAGTGTTTCGGGTTGTTATTGAGAAAGACATATTTTAAGCCAAGAGGAAGAGGTTTTAGCTCTATTGGGGGTCGTGGTGGCAACTCGAAGGGATCTAACTCTATAGGTTACTGCTAGCTCTTCCTCTTCTTCAATGAAGTGTTCGATATCGAACTGAGGTTGAGCTAAGTCTTCTAGAGATGCCATTAAGACTTCCTCAATAGGGTCTTCTTCGGGCTTGGGTTCTACTATCGCGTTATGTGAGCGCGCAAGTGAGACATCCATAGTAGAGTTCCCCAGCTTTAAATTCAAGAGACTTTGTTTTGGTCGCTCTTGAAAGAGTGTCCCCAAAGGCACACCAATCAAGAGGGATGTGTTTGAGATGTCATAGATATGAAAATCTAGAAAATACTCAAAGCCTCTTATGCGTAACATAATAGTCTTGATGACCCCATAACTTTCAAGAGTAACTCCGAAAGGAATTCTTAGAAGCTTATGAGATGGGATCAATGACTCGTTGGGGCAAAGTTCTTCGGCCACAGCCTTTGACATAATGTTCATCCCAACGATAGGACTATAATAAGCCTCTATGGTGGTCCCCTTTAAGTTGCAACAAAAAGTCTTTGAGGGGGTAGTGATACGGGCTGCCTCTATGGATAACTCCGTTTCTGCCAACCACTCACGGCTCATGATGGCTGAAAGTCCTTTAATGTGTTCCATTAAGAAAGGATCATTAGGTGGACCATCGTTATCCTCAGATGGTGCAGAGTGCACTGGAGGCTTTACTTGTATTGGAAAGTTTGAGGCATTCCCAAAATCTTCAAAAAGATCTACCTCGATTTCTGAGAGAAACGTGGTAGGATGGGGCTCCTCGACTTCCAATGCGGGTTGTGTTCCCATAGTGAGAGATTCTTTAGTAACCGAATCATTAGAAGGATCTAAAGGATTTTGAGATTCGGTTGCATTTATCTCCTTTTGTTGGTCAGAGATTGACTCGACTTCTTTTTCTTCTTCGGAAACTCATCATAAATGCCGGTGTAGGGGGTGTTTTCAAGAATTTTCTCTAGGATAGCTTCCCCTCACTAAAGGACATGTGTATGAAGGATCCTCCGAGAAGATGTGTCTAGGAAGAGAGCAGCTTCTTCGCTAAGACCATGGTAGAAATGACTTAGAAGGACATGGTCGGGCAAAGAGAGGTGCAGGCCGGTGTTTTTAAGACTTGTGAACCTAGCCCAGGCTGCTCCTAAAGTCTCCTTCTCCTTACTTCAAAATTAATAATTTCTTTTCGAAGGGCATTAACAAGTTTGGATGGGAAGAAAGCGAGACCAAATTTGTCTCGAAGTTCATCCCAATCTCCTTTTACTCCTCCCACATAATGAGCATACCAATGTTTATTTGTTCCTTCAAGGGAGAATGGAAACAGTTTCCATCTAATGGTCTCTTGTGCCATGCCGGCAATGGTGAGGCATGAACACAAGTGCTCAAATTCCCTAAGGTGGGTGTAAGGATTTTCATCCTTTAGCCCGAGAAGGGTTTTGCTGCACCATGGCTATAAAGCCGGGTTTGAATTTAAAGCTAGAAGCTATGATTGGCTTCGATGATTGTGGTGGCTCCAGGAACTCATCCTTTGGTGCAGAGAATTTATGAATAGGAGTGAAATCCATATGGTTGGTGGTGGTTGATTTTTGTGGTGAGGTGAGAATGGTGGTAAAACAAAAAGATACACGGGCGAACTTGGTTCTAAACTAGCACAGCTACCGTTCCCACGCAACGGCGCCGAAAGCTTGTTGGGTATTTTAAACGCACACGAAAAAATCCGCAAGCGCACGGATACCGATGTAGCTTTCACCCGGAGTATTCCGGAGTATCGATTTCCACGGGAACGTGAAGTGTACTAGAGAAACAAGGCCGTCCAAGGATAAAGATAAGAAAAGAAAGATATATATATTTTTGGTGGGTAGAGAGGAACCTTCTAGAGTTTTCTAAGTTGATTGGATGATCAAAATCAGGCTTACTATACTATACTTACTTTGGAGCAGCAGGTCCTTTCCAACTCTCGAAAAGACCGGGAAGATAGTAGTTGGAAGAAGGCTGCCTAGAGCTCTACGAAACACCAACCCGAACGTGGTGGAATACAAAGGCCTGACAGAGCTGTCACCTCTGGGGCTACCACAACTATCCGTGGGATTGGGCGCAAACTCAGGTAAACTATAGCTTAGACACCACGTCTACACTAGCGTTTACTACTCTAATTATCTAGAATAACTAGAGCACTCAATACGAGCGAGAGATCAAGTAAATAAAATAAAGTAATAATTAAATAAAGAACTGAACTTAGAAATAATAATTAAAGAACCTGGAGAATAGCCGGAAGACGAACTAGATGCTTTTGCAACTTTACAATGTTGAGGAAGATCCGACGATCCGGCTCCTCCTCGCCTCTCTCCTCCTCTCTCTCCCTATTTTCTAGATACAACTAGACGAACTAGAACTAGAACTAGATGAACTAGAACTAGAACTAGATGAACTAGAGGGACCCTCTTCTAATTAGATGAGGAATTGAAACCCTAGAATTGATCTTGTAGAAGAGATATGATGATCAACTAGAGGGGGGGGCGCCCTCCTTATATAGCCCTGGGAGGCATCGCCACGTCATCGATCCGCGTGAGGCGCCATGTCATCGATCCGCGTCACTTTTATTCTCCACCCTTAGATGAACCGACCTAAATGGAGGGTGGAGATGAAGAGAATAATCCTGGCATATTCCCTGGTCGATCTGCGAAGAAAACCGGAGAAGAACCGGCCATATAGGCCCTGAACCGGACCCGAACCGGCCTCAAACCCGGGGAGGCCTTTAGGGTGCGGTCTTCGGAGAAGGTGGACCTTTCCGGTCGGGTGGACCGGCCGGTTCGGCCAAACCGGCCGCGGCCGGGCCGGCCGGACCGCGGCGCCGGTCCACCGCCCTTCTCCTCCTCTAGCGCGTCGCCACGTGGCCCGCCCGGGCCGGGATTGGCCGAGCGGCGGTCCCGCTTGCTCCCGCCCGCGCGGGGACGCCGCCACGTGCGTGCCGGACAGCCCCGCCACGTGTCGCCACGTGATTGGCGCCACCGCTCGCGTCGGGGCCGAGGGGGGCAACGCCCGAGCCGCGTGGGTCCCGCGCGTGTCTCGCCACGTTGACTTCTTGCGATGATGTTATCATTTCATGTGATTTTTTCTTTCCTTCATATCTTTTTATTCCGGACTCCAAACATAGCGAATTATATATCCATTTCGATCGTCTCGACGAGCCTTTCACAATGGTGTAGTCCAATTCATCATTTGAGATACTTTTACTCGATGACTTTATCCATTTTAGCTCTATTCTGTGTAAGCCACCAAAACATAGGTGCACCAAAACTCGTGGAATTTGTTAGCTCAAACCTCTAAACCTATGCTGGTGATCATCTTTTTGCAGTTATAGAAGTTATGTTGACGGTTAAAAATTGACGTTAACTACCGTCAACAAGTGGCTGAATTGCGCAGCCTGTATGGAAATGGTGAAGCATTTTTTGGATTTAGAATCTGGCAATCTACCAATCTTTCTTCTGAATGGTTGAGGTTGAGTTTTGATGCTTGGTTAGATCACCTGGGGCGTCGTCGGCAAACGATGGTGAATGGTTCTTCCTTAGATTCAATTTGGATAGATCCAAATTGGGCGAAAAACTCCCCGAGATTATCGCTCTGGATGTTAGCTGCTTGAAATAAGTCAGACCAGTTCTCATCTGGCTCTTTCCCGTTGCCCAGTAGGAGGGGTTGGAGTTCTGACAACTCAAGTTTCTGGACTTGAGGAGCCAATGACTCCGTTTCCTCATGGACTCAGGACAGCGACGTTGTAGGCGTGACTTCAATGTTACGTGAAGTACCGGGAGCGGTAGTCCAGGTGAGAGTCCCAATGGTGAAGGTCAGACCAGCTTCGAAGGTCATGGAAGCTGGGAAGAAAACCATCTTGCTTGGCTCGAAATCTCGGTGAGCACCCCCTACCTGGCGCGCCACTGTCGACGAAATATCGGCGATAGTCCGACCAGGGGTATGCCCCGACCGGTAGTTGTTTGGTGGAGGCGTACGAGACTACAAGCAAGACGTCAAATAAGAGAACAATGACACCAAGATTTACCCAGGTTCAGGCCGCAAGGATGCGTAAAACCCTAATCCTGCTCTCTGTTTAGAATTATGAGGTGGATGTGTTTGTCTGTGCGTTATGCCAGATTTCGTGTGTCCCTGAAGGGGGATCCTTGCTCTCCTTATATATGACGGGGAGCAAGGTTACAAGTCGGATCTAGCCTATTTGGTACTAAGTTTTGTGCTTTACATGACTTTACAGAAACTTTCCTACTTTATCTAGGCTTATCCTCCTTGTCGGTAATTGTTGTTCTTGTCCGCCTAAGACTTTCCGACCAGTTCTGGGCCGATCGGTCTTTGAAGTGGATGGGCTGGTACGGTCGTTCTGTCCAGGCCCAATGTAGGCCATGAGGGTATATGGGGTTTATACCCCACAGAGGCCGAGCAGGAGGACTTGGCTGCAGACTAGGATGGCAAGAGGGGCTCTACATCACGCTCTGCCCCTCGAGCCGTGCTGGGACAGGAGACTGGTGGGCTCATAGAACCCGCCCCACGCTTGACCGAGACCCCAGGGTCGGGCTCGGCTGGTGTGACTGCCATGGCTATGGGGGGAGGATCTACATCACCACCTGCCTCCCCTTGTGCCTTGGCGAGTGGTGGAGAAAGGGTTGGAGGGGGTTCTACATCGACAAATACCCCCACTAACCTAGCTGCAGTTCAGGATATCGGGGGAGCTCTACATCATCTCCTGCTCCCCCTGGTGACTCGGACAGTGTTGGAGGGGGTGGAGGGGGTTCTACATCGATAAATACCCCCGCTAACCTAGCTGCAGTTGAGGATATCAGGGGGAGCTCTACATCTCCTGCTCCCCCTGGTGACTCGGACAGTGTTGGAGGGGGCTCTTCATCGACCACCGCCCCTCCCAACCTGGCCTCTCCAGCTGCTGCCCCTGCGGCTAAGGAGGGGGCAATGCTGCTCGAGCCCATCCCTCCGCGGGGGGAAGCAAGGGCAGAGACAGCTCTCCAGGCTAGTGAGGGGACTGCTGCACCAACCCTCAAACTACCTCGTCGCAGCATCAGATCAGCAGCGAGGGCGGATGAGCATACCCTTTGCAAGGCCGAGCGCCTGACTGCAAAAAGGAACCTAGAATTTCAAGGTACTTCTTTCACCAGCTTTTCTGATAAGCAAGTCGTTTCAAACCTTGGTAGGGTAGGCATCAACCTAGGCTCCTCGGGAGTAGCTGTCATTAAAAATCTAGAGGTAGATAGGTTGGTGGTCCGCGCTATCAAGAAAAGGGTTTGTTAAAATCAAATACAGCAAACCTTGAAAGTGATGATGAAAGGGAAGAGCGACTAGATGCAGTTCTCAGTCGCACTTGTGACAATCTAAAAGAGAACTTGCAGGATATGGAGTATGATCAAATCCAAGATCTCTCTCCGCTCCATCGCAAGAAAAATATAATAATGCCAAAAATACCAACAAAGGCAAACTTCCCGAGAAGCCAAAGACCCCTAAAAAATTATTATAAAATGAAAGGGGTTTTACGGAATAGCGAGAGGTCTTACGAGACTTGGCTAAACACAGATTCTTGGCTGAATTAGTTAAGGAGGAGCAAATAAATTTCATTGCACTCTCCGAAACTAGAAGGGACTCCTTCCCGGATCATGTTCTCAAAAATCTTTCCAGTGGACATGATTTCATTTGGCACTCCATGGCCCCTCATGGGAGATCATGGGGCATACTTTTAGGGGTTGATATGAATGTATTCGACATTGGAGCCATTAGTGAGGGTGATTTCTATTTTAAATTCACCCTTAGATGCAAAACAAATGATTTTAAGTTTGTGCTATACTCGATCTATGGGCCAGCACAACATCAAAATAAGAATGCTTTTCTCTCAGAGTTGGCAAACACTTGCTCTAAAGAAACCCTTCCGTATATGGTAGGAGGGGATTTCAACATAATGAGAGCACCAGAGGATAAGAGCTCTGGGGATTTTGACCCTAAATGGCCAAATTTATTTAATGCTGTCATCGAATCTCTAGATCTAAGAGAGATAGTGATGTCTGGCCGCCAATATACTTGGGCTGGGGCGAGGGACAATCCTACGTTTGAAAAGTTGGATAGAGTTCTGGTCAGTACAGAATGGGAACATCAATTCCTATTGACGTCAGTCGAACCTAGAGATAGGAATATTTTCGACCACACCCCTCTAGTGGTTAACACAGGAGCGTCGACACACTCCGTCTCAAACCGACCTTTCAAATTTGAGAGGGGTTGGCTTATTAGAGAAGGCTTTTATGATATGGTTGCAAATTTGTGGTAATCTAAAGCCACAGGGTCGACCCTCTTGAACGTTGGCAGTCTAAAATCCGTAGACTCAAACAACATTTAAAAGGTTGGGCCAAACATACAAAGGGTCTTATAGAAAAGAGAAGAAGACTTTGCTAGCTCTTTTGGAAAATCTCGACAAGAAAGCTGTGGTATCCCCCTTTCGATCAAGAAATTAACCTCAAGCACTATCTAAAAGAGCATTTAGTTTCCCTTTTACGAGAAGAGGAACTCGAAGTGGTACGAGAGAGCCAAGGTTAAAACCCCGTTGGAGGGTGATGCTAACACTAGGTTCTTTCACCTTGTGGCTAATGGCTAACATCGTAAACAACATATTTATAAACTTGAGGATGATCAAGGTGTTGTTATTGGCGATGATCGCCTTAAGAGCCATATCACTAGATATTGTAAAGATCTTTTTGGGGCACCGGATACTTCAGACATCACACTAGTGAAAGAGGAAATTCTAGACATTCCACAAGTATCCCCGAGGAAAATGACATCCTCATCGGTCCTTTACCGAATTTGAAGTGAAGGAGGCTGTTTTCCAGATGGAGCATAATAAAGCTCCAGGCCCTGATGGATTCCCGGCAGAATTCTATCAGGTCTTTTGGGGATAATAAAAAATGACCTACTACTGCTCTTCAATGAACTACATAGAGAGGCCTTAGATTTATACAGTCTAAATTTTGAGATTATTACTCTAATTCCAAAATTAGAAAGTGCTACCAAAATCCAACAGTTTAGACCAATCTGTGTCTTAAATGTGAGCTTTAAAATTTTCACAAAAGTAGGAACCAATAGGATGAACAAGGTAGCAAAAACAGTGGTGAATCCACTGCAGACAGCCTTTATGCCAGGAAGGAACATTATGGACGGTGTCGTTATCCTACACGAAACCATCCATGAGATGCATACAAAGAAAAAAGATGGCATCATTTTCAAAATTGATTTTGAGAAGGCCTATGATAAAGTCAAGTGGTCCTTCCTACAACAGACTTTATGCATGAAAGGCTTCTCCCCCAAATGGTATAGGGATTAAAGTGTAGGGATTAAAGTCAATGACGACGTTGGCCCTTATTTCCAAACCAAAAGGGGACTTCGACAAGGTGATCCAATGTCACCTATCTTATTTAACATCGTTGCCGATATGCTAGCTCTTCTTATTAATAGAGCAAAAAATGATGGTCAAATAAGAGGAGTTATCCCCCACCTAGTTGATGATGGCTTGCCAATTCTACAATATGCTGATGACACCATGATCTTTATTGATCATGACACAGAGCAAGCAAAGAATCTAAAACTCTTGCTGTGTGTCTTTGAGCAATTATCTGGGCTCAAGATCAATTTCCACAAGAGTGATATGGTGCAGCTAAAGAGATGGAATCTTATTATACTAATCTCTTCGGTTGCAATGCTGGTGAATATCCCTTCCGTTATTTAGGGATCCCTATGCACCATAGGCAACTCCTAAATTCTGAATGGAGAAAGGTTGAAGAAAGATTTCAACAAAAACTCTCTTGCTGGAAAGCCAAATACTTGTCATATGGGGGAAGACTTATCCTGCTTAACTCTATATTAAGCAGCTTACCCATGTTTATGATGTCTTTCTTTGAGATTCCCAAGGGGGTCGTAAAGAACCTTGATCAATTCAGATCAAGGTTTTTCTGGCAAGGTTCATCTGAAAAACATAAGTATAGACTTGCCAGATGGAACATCTTATGTCATCCTAAGGACCAAGGGGTCTAGGTATCCTTGACTTAGAATTACAAAACAAATGCCTACTGGCCAAATGGTTCATTAATTTGCTCAACACAGATGACATGTGGCAGTCTTTGTTAAGAAATAAATACCTAAAATCCAAATCACTTACTCAAGTGACAGCCAAATCTAATGACTCTCACTTTTGGAGAAGACTCATGCATATTAAAGATGAGGTCTTGGCTAATGGTTCTTTCCAGATCAAAGATGGAACCAAGACGAGGTTCGGGATGACACATGAGTGGGAGATAGGCCTCTAAAAGTTAGATATCCCGCTTTGTTTAATATAGTACGTGATCAACACGCAACTGTATCCAAGGTAATGGCCACAAACCCCTTAACATCTCCTTTAGGAGGGCTTTGGTGGGTAATAAACTTTTAGAGTGGCATAATCTAGTAGCAAGAATTTCAAATGATGAATTGGTGGCAGGACCAGATATCTTTAAATAGAATCTAACCAAATCAGGGTTATTTTCTGTTCGCTCAATGTATCTCCATCTCATTGATGCGCAACCACCTTTTTGTCATAGAAATATTTGGAAGATCAAAGTTCCTCTAAAAATCAAAATCTTCCTCTGGTTCCTACAAAGAGATGTCACATTAATAAAAGACAACCTAACCAGGAAAAACTGGAATGGGAGCCAGAAGTGTGTATATTGCAATAGGAATGAGACCATTCAACACTTATTCCTAGATTGCCCGTGTGCACAATTGATGTGGAGGATTGTTTTCTTTGCTACTAATTTAGACCAACCTAGATCTATCAGACACATGTTTGGTAACTGGCTTATGAATCAGCATAAGAGAGTCAAAAGCTTGATCTGGGTTGGAGTGGCTGCCTTATGTTGGGCTATCTGGCGATGCCGGAATGACGTTGTTTTCAATAAAATGAAAACTAACTCTATTTTGCAGGTTATTTTCAGGGGAACGTATTGGTTACGCTTCTGGGCCCAGCTGCAGCGTGAAGAGTAAGCCAAGGACACCCTCACCACCATGAGCAAGAAATTAGAGATGATAGCTCTGGAGATTTCCAATAGGGGAAGGTATGCTATCCAAACCAGTCTCCCGTGTAAACTATGCAAACTCTGATCAAGACCGTAGAAATCTAATCAGATGGCTAGAGTGTGGGTGGTTATTTTAGCACTTAGATCCCCCCACTCATTCCATCCTAAAGGTGGGGTTATTTTAGTAATTAAACCCCCACACTTTAGCCATCGGATTAGATTTCTGTGATCTTGATTAGAGTTTGTATAGTTTGCATGGGAGGCTGGTTTGCATAGCATACGTTCCCTTCCAATAGAGGGTGAAAGCAGCTGTATCGTTCGCTTTAGTTTTCTGGTCTATTTTTAAGACTTTGGCTCTCTTTGTTTCGTTTGTGTACCGCACTTTTGTAATAAAGACTGTGTACATCCATTGGATGTAGAGGCCGGATATGAACTATTATTTATCTAAAAAAACTATAGTTTGCTACTACTTGATATAGCTAATTTTCTCATTTTGGTATAAATTTGATACTATTAGATTTGTTAATCTCTCCGTTTCAAATTGTAATTCATTTTAAAATCTTGAAGAGTCAAAACATCTCAAGTTTGACTAAATTTATAAAGAAAAATATAAAAAATTATGATAACAAATAAGTATGATTTACAATTTAGAACGGAAGGAGTATTAAAGTATATTGTATTTGTTTATCCTAAAATAAATATTTTTATGATCTGTTATTTGTTTTATAAATACGACAGCGCTATTTACACCGTAGGTTATCAATTAGTCTACACTAAAACACAAAAAATACTAAATAATGCAGACATGAGTTTAGTACGAGTCACTATCACGAAATTGTATTTTTTGGAGAAAGGTAATTAATTGAACTTTGATATTATATCCCTAATTTTAAGGGCAAAACTAAGCAGCCTAACATACGTATTAGACATCTTCTAATTTTTGGATATAAATATGTGTGGATATGAGATGCTTGTCTTGGAGAATAGAAATATGCTTGCAAGTTCACTTTGCCATGGCTGCAGCGAACGTCAGATTGAAGTGAAACAGTACTTCACTGAAGTTCCAACTGCCTAAACTATAGAAGAATCATGATAATAAAGTATCGTTGATGGACTATTGATGTCTGCTTGCTTTACTTTGCCATAGCTGCAGTAAAAAAGTACTTCACTGAAGTTCTAACTTCTTAAATTACATAAAGAATCTACTGATAATACTAAGTATATTGAGATAATTACAATTTTTTTTTGAAACGAACGGAGAGAGTATTTGGTAAAAAGGACAATGGCTCATGTGAGCGAGTGTTTAACAGTTTAACAAAAGTAGATTGATTTTTAATGGGTGCCTTGCAGTTTTTGCAGATGCAGCTCCATGCACCTAGACCTAGGGTTCCGTGTCTAGCAGCGCGCCGTGCACGCATTGCGTGTTGCTCCCGAAATCCTGCATTATTTACCTTTCTCCAAAAAATACAATTTGCTATATGAGAACTTTGATACTGTTTGCTGGATGGGTCGGGTCAGTTTGCTGGATGGGTCGGGTCAGTTCATAACCAAATACTACTATCTGCTTGGGGTTTTCACGGTCTTATTATTATTATTCCCTTCCCTTGTACGAGTAGTACACTAACAACAGTAAAACCAAATAAAAATCGGAACTTTCGATCCAAAAGGTGTTCCTGTGAAAAGAATGCCCACCGAGTATGAGATGTTTAGCCTGGGGTTTTGCCTGAAAATCCCTTCCCAGTTGTTCTGTCCTCCAAGCAAACAGCTTCAGTGCACCTCTTATCGTCGATTCTGAATATGTTTGCAGTTTACACAAATATAGGTCTCCTGGGAGTAGTACTCGATACGCAAGCTCAGATGGTTCCGTCCGACATCCAGCTGGTTTTGTTGAATTTTGTAGCTGAGGTGAGGCCCTGAGACTCACTGCAGAATGTATTTGAAGAGTGTTTGCAATCATTTGTTTCGATTCATTCAACATTAATGCAATAGCAACCAACATACAAGGTGTCATGATAGTTATAGTCCACTGTTGAAAGAGAAAGTTGACTCCATTAGTTTAAACCAGAGCATGAATTATCTATAAAAATACTAAAATCAAATTTGGACGCATGAATTAGTATACTGAAGCCAGCGGCGACCCACCAGGACCGGGAGCACCTGATCATGCAAAACAGGGAAAGGCATTGGTTGGTCCAGCTGAGTCTTGTGCTGATTAAGTGATTGCACAAAAACGATTTAGATTGATTAAATGTGTCATATGTTCAACTATTCCCATACTCTTTATGTGCTTATAATTCATAGAACGTTTTTTTTTTGCATTATGTCATTCTGAAATGTTGACATGTTTGGTTAATTCAAAGGCCTTGTAACTTTTGTGTATTGGTAATCCAAATAACAATTTTTTGTATTTCGTTATTTGTCAATGTTCCTTTTTTTGTGTTTTGTTATTTTCCTATTTTGATACATTTAGTTAACTAAATGCCCAAGTAATTCTGTTATTTGAAGTTCAAATACATAAAAATTGTTCAGCTTTGCTATATATATATATATATATATATATATATATATATATATATATATATATATATATATATATATATATATATATATATATATATATATATATATATAGTCTTCTTTCTCACACCTAGATTTTTTTTCCCTTTTGCTTTCATTTCCTTTCCCTTTCTTCATCGTAAATAGCACGCATTGGAGGAACAAAGGTTCAGGTGAAAATTTTCTTATGGCACATCGTAATGTAAGGTAATATCAATTCATACACAATTTTACAGTGATTATTTTAGTGTCATTACTAAGTAGAATTAGTGTAACTAAAGATTTGGATGATACTTTTCATATCTTGTATAATTCTTATACTGAAGCCCTTGAAATCACATTATTATTATCACTACCGGATCCAAAGGCTTTGCCGTCGGCAAAGACCTGGAAACCGCCGGCAAAGGCTTTGCCGATGGCAAAGTCACGTGGCCATCGGCAAAGCCCCATCGGCAAAGGCGGCATCGGCAAAGAATTCTTTGCCGATGGCCACGGGCAATGCCATCGGCCGAGCCTTCGCCGATGGCCGTGTCAGCCACCGGCGAAGACGCCACATCAGCCGTCCCGCCGTCAGGCTGACGACGTCTTTGCCGATGGCTGACGTCACGTGGCCATCGACAAAGTTTTTTTTTTTTTGAAAATATTTTGCCGATTGCCGGTACCGTCGGCATATTTTTTTTTTAAAATGGAATTTAATGTTTTTCCGGGAAAATCTTTGCCGATGGCCATCGGCAAAGTTTTGTCGGTTTGCCGATGGCCGTGGCCGTCGACAAAGCTGGGCTTTGCTGGAAAATTTTCCCCGCTTTGCCGACGGCCGGTGGCCATCGGCAAAGCCGGGAAATTTTTTTCTTTTTTTTGTTTTCTTGCATTTAGACCACATTAAATCAGTTATATAACACATATCCCACATTGCATCTCATATATTCGCAATAATACACCACTTCAACCGTAATTTAGCATCAAATTCATATATAGCATGTCCGGAATCATCCATACAAGTCCAAACCACATATAACTTGTTCGGAGTCATCCATACAAGTCTAAAGTTTTCCATACATGTCCAACATCGGCAAAACATGTCCGACGTGCCACAACAAGGTCCAAAAGATAGAAGTGAAGGTACCTAGCTCAAGACGCCATCCCCATGGGTACCAGAGCCCCCAGCAGCTTCCTCCCACGCAGACCAACCTGCCTGCGGGGCCGCACCGTAGTTCCAGTAGCCCTGCTGCTCCGGAGGGAACACGGCAGGCACGGAGTGCCCCTGCTGCGGAGGGAACTGAACCGGCCCGGGCTGCCCCTGCTGCAGCCACGAGTACCTGAAGGACCGGAAACGGCGACCAGAGGGGGGTGAATGGGAGCCTCAAATTTCTTTTGAAATATTTGGCCTATGTCCCAAAATCACCACCAAACAAATAAAATCTTCAAATCTAAGATACTCACACCAATCGGTGATGTGAGTATCTAGATAAATTCTTTAGAGCGATAGAAACCCAACGCAAGAGACGGAATTGAAATCGGAGTCCGAAAAACCAAGTTACACGCAAAACAGAAATCGAGCTAGTGAAAATTCACCGAAAAACAGCAGGAAATTCGTTCATCCATCAGCACAAGACAGTGCTTGGCTATCTCGTCCAAAGCAAGCAAAAACGGGGAATAGCTGACCACAAAAATCAAGGAAAAATTCCAAGAAAAATAGTGAAGAAGAAGAGAAACTCAAGATCCAAAATCAAGACACCATGATTGAATACAAGAGGCAAAAGAGAGCTCGAACAGTTTGCTGTATACACCTGCTGACTGTACGAGATCTCGAGAACCACAAAAATCAAGGAATAGTGAAGAAGAACAGAAACTCAAGATCCAAAATCAAGACACCAGGATTGAACACAAGAGGCAAAAGAGAGCTCGAACAGTCTGCTGTATACACCTGCTGACTGTACGAGATCTCGAAAACCAAAAAAAAAACTCAAGAATCACAGACACATGATTAAACCCGGAGGAAACAGCTAAGACTAGGCGCTCAGCTTGCCACGCACACTGGTTTGAGTACAAGTCAAAGACTTGCAGACCTCTCCCTCACACAGCAACTAGAGGAAGGGAAATCCTAAAACGAGAAAATGGAAATGAAAGAGGTGAGGGGGAAGGGAGACCCTCATCCTTTATTTATAGGGGCAAGCCTATTTTACATTCCTTCTTTACCCTTGGATACATGAAGAGCTAAACCATTTAGCCAGGGGCATAAGGGTCCAACTCAGGCTTTTCTTGATCCGACGGCCACCGCGCCTCCTCACCGGTAGTCTTGCTTCCAAGCAATCTCCCCGATGCCGCCACGTGCCGTCCGTCCGCGCTGGACCACCCCGGTTTTGAGGCGCAAACCAGGAAAACCCGCCATCGATGGTTTTTGAGGCGAAACCACCAAACCCTCTGCGAGTAGCGTAGCCCGTACGCGTCCCCCGTCGTGTATAGTTGCGCTTGTCGATGTCCCAGCTGTCAGCCACCATGGCTGGCCGCCCGGTCCTCAGGTCCCTCGATTCAAGCCTCACGTCCGCCCTTCACCGCACCCGGTCCGTCAGCACGGCACTCCCTACTTGATCTTCACCAACCGTCAACCACCGTCTCCGAGCTCGACACCTGCAAACAACATAAGCCAAGAGACATCATTGTTTGACACGAAACCGTATGCCACCGGTTAGCAGATACACACACGCTTTGTGTTGGCATGTTGACAATCACTCATCATAAAAGGTCCACACAATGGTTATGGTAAAAACCATGTGTCCTCAGTACCCCTGCGGCGGTGGAGACCCCGACGTACGGCTGCGTGGGGAAGCTCTGGTAAGGTGTCCAGCCATGCGGTGGAGAAGGACCCTGTGGAGAAGCACCCGGTGGAGGGCTAGCACCTGGAGTTGGGTTCGAACCCTCCGACTGTGCCTCCACAAAGACCAAGTGATGGAATTAGTACCTACAGACTGGCATCACAAGCTAAAGCAATAGGCATTGTACTCACCGGACGAGGTACATGAATAGGCAGTGGAAGTACTGGTGGTGGAGCGAAGATCGAGGCTGGAGGCTCACTCATTCCCGGAATCTAGGCACAAAAGTGCAGGGACATCTACGGCAGGGCACGCTGGTAGTGCTGCGTAATTGCGACCATCTGCTCCTGATGGGCAACCGCCATATGCTTCTGGTTGGCTAGCACCTCTTGGACCGTGGCCTGCAATATTACACCAGCATGCTTGATGGTATTTGACGGCAAGTTACATTATGTGTGAAATGAGCGAACGACGAATGAAACTCCACTTACCTGAAGTTCCGTTATCATCTGCGCGCTGCTCGGCTGCCGAGGCGCTATAGGGACCCGCGATGCGCCCCTTCGTTGGTCTTCTTAGCGGATCTCAGTTAGCGTCGGAACAGAGGACGGCTCAATGGCGCTGTGGGCCATATAGAACCGGCCGTGCTGCATCCCTCCTCCCAAACTCATCACGAGCTCAGTGTCCAGGGGCTAGGCGGTGACATCGTAGTCATCGACATGGAGCTCTCGAGCTGCGGCGGCGTACTTGGTGAGCTTGTCGTACACGACCGGGCTGGTGTACTTCTCGGGCCCGTCTGAAGAGCTGTATGTGGTGGAGGCCGCTTTCACTGGGCCCTTGTGAGAAAGGGCCCACCCCATGTACTCATTGATGGGCTGCCCCTCATGCGCCTCCCTCTGCGAGGAAAACAGAAAACACGGTTACAAGTAGGGATACAAGAAATCCAGCTCTATAAGAAATGGTTGAACACAAGCATACCCATGTTTCCATGTACTCTGGGAAGATCTGGTTCCCCTGGTGGTGTGAGACCCTTCTCGATCTCTGCCAAGCGTTTCACTCGACGTGCTCTGCGCTCCGCGTACGCCACCTCTGTACGCCACCCTCCGACAATCGCAAGCCCGCCGCCGGGCGTACTTGCCGCACCCGGCCCGGGTGTCTCGCATGACATTCAAGTATTATATATTCCAGATAATGAGTTGAATGTGTCACATAAGGAATCATAACGGATGTTTTCCTACTTAATTACCTGCATGTACTGCTCCTCGGTGAGGTCGGTCTCCGGGTAACATACCATCTCCCTGGCCATGGTCTTATCTACCTTCTGCCCCTTCACGTTGGTGTAGTAGGTGATGACGGCCTGGGTACGCGCCTCGTAGAACATGTCCTTGAGCCGCAATTCACACACCATGTCCTGCTGCCGGTCCGCCCGCACGGGGTCCTGCCCCTCCGCCAACCTATAGTACAACTGCACACAGGCATCAAGCATCATTCCATTGTTTGAGAAAAGTCCAACAAATGCGTAGTATTGAGATATGCGTTGCGATTGAAAGACTCACCTAGAACTCCCTCTTGATCTTGGCAAACGAGGACTTCCTCATGTTCGTCCTGACGTGGTAGAAGTGTGCCCATTTGTCGGGCACGATCGTCTTCCCCGATGGTGACCAAGCCGGGAAGTTCCTTTTAATCGGCCCCCGGATGCTAGTGACATGGGCGAACACTTCCCGTCGTCACCTTTGCCCACCACGCACAACGAGTCATAAACAATAATTGTTAGTATGCGGTTTTAATTTGAAAATGACATATGAACAAGTACAAAACCAACAATGGATACTTACTTCCCAGCGACCACGATCTACGCGTGGTCGTCAGGGCGTGGCACGTGCTCAGGGAGCTTAGTGGGCCCGCGCTGGTAGGGCTTCCTCGAACCTGAGGAAGTCAAGGTGTCTGCAGTCTCCTCGCCCCCGTCGCCGAAGCCGAGGTCGTCCTCCTCGTCCTCGTCGGCGTCGGCGTCGCCACCGCCACCGCCGCCGTCACCGGTCGTCGTCGTCGCCCCCTGATGGGAGTCCGTCCCGAACAGCCTCCTCCTCCTCCCACCCCTACTGGTCGATGGCTCCACCTCAAGCTCCTCGTCGTCCTCCTCGTGGGGGTCGGCCGCCACATGCTCCTCGTGGGGGCCGGCCGCCACGTGCTCCTCGTGGGGGCCGGCCGCCACGTGCTCCTGCGGGGGCTCGGGCACCATGTACCTCGACTTGACATTTTGTCGGCGTGACCATCCTCCGCCTGGCATTTTGTCGAGTGCCTGCAATGACAAAGATTAAAACAGTTAGTATTAATAGATTGCAAGTACTTGTAAAGAAACATAGCTGTAAGGTAATATAAATAACAATACCAATATTACATGAATTAGAAATTATCTCCGCAAATGGCAATATTGCTGGCGAGCGCTTGTCGTCGTCATCAGTACTGTCGTCATCACTATCAATATTGTCGAGCTCTCTTAAGTCATCATCATTACACTCTACCTGTTCCCCAACTACTACATCACGTCGCATCTGCCAGGCATCTAGGATTCGTATGTCCTCAGCATCGTGCACCTCATCACCCTCATCCTCATCGATGTCGTTGTTTACTTCCATACTCATCAGCGAAAGAATGTCTATCTCCAACCTACCTTCTAGCCCCTCAGGTTGATAGAACTCATCTGTCCTTGGGTCAAAGTTGTAATCATCATCGTTCGGGACCACCGCTTTACCATGTGGCGATACGAATTACACAAGGCTCCAACCCGCAAGGCGCTTGTCATTTTAGTTTGCCCATGGGAGGTAATAAACTTGCGTGGCATCTCGGTTAGCCATAATATAGACATCGTCTCCTCCATATTTGGAATCCTGCCGGATTTCGACTTGCCCAATCTTAAGGTCCTTTTTCGTGACCTCAGGATCGAACCAATGGCATTCGAATACCATTGGCTTACAACCTAGGTATTTCCCAAAGTCAAGCTCCAATATCTGTTCGACTATGTCGTAATAGTCCTTCCCATCCGTGCCGGGAGTACGAACTCCGCTGCACGTGGTTTTTAGGTTGCCCCGTTTCTCTTCGTAGCCTCTCATGCGAAAGCGATAGCCATTCACGTCATAAACGTCGAATGACTTGACATGTCGATCGAAGCTTTTGCCCACACATCTCAATGCAGGACTCATTTTCGCATCACAATTAGCCTGCACGGTTAGGACAGGTAGATAGTTACGTTACTCGCTCATAGGAACAAAGTGGAATCTCAAAGTCAAAACGAGGTTTGGTAGATAGTTACCTTTGTATAGAACCAATTGACGAAATCGGGCTTATTATGTCTGAGAAGATGGTCTTTTTCTTCCTCGGTAGGATCCCTACTGCACCTCCAGTGTTCATTAATAAATTCCCTGGAGAAACAATAGACAAAGGGGGTCGGATTGATAGGTGGAGGATAGTGGCGGCGTATGTAACAAGCTCGTCGAGAACTTACTCTTGATAATGAAGCGTTTCATCAAAGTTCAACAACAAGTACATCATGGTAGTGCGCCACTCAACATGCCGCAAGTACACGTTGGTCCCTGCTCCTGCTCTCCCGAGATGCCCTCTGAAAAGGCCGAGAGTGCTTGAATTCTCGTCGATGTTGTAACGAGGGGTTGGATCTCGCGGTCTGCGAACTGCCTCGGTATAGTACGCCTATGTGAATGTTGACACCTCCTCCAGAATGAATGCCTCTGCCATAGAAGCCTCAATTTTGGCTTTATTTTTACACTTTTTCTAAGGAAGCTTTAGACACCTCTCGATTGGATAGCACCAATGGTGCTACATGGGTCTCCCCAACCGTGCCTCCCTTGATAGGCGTAAAATCAGATGCTGCATGGACAGGAAGAAGCCGGGTGAAAATATCATCTCCAACAAGCACGGGGAGGTTCCAAAACCTGCAAAAAACATGGCACGAAGGCCAACAACCACGGCACGAAGGCCGATAACCAACACGGCACGAAGGCCGATAAACACAGTGGCATGAAGGACGACATCACAATGGCACGAAGGCCGACAAGAAGAGAAGGGTTCATATACCTTGCTATCGTAGCCGAATCGACGACGGTGAAGGTGGAGGTGTCGGCGGGATGTATACGATCAAGGTCCCCTCCCGACACGTCCTGATCTGCAAAATAACAAAGACATCACTATTAGTTGAAAATTTTAGCAGATCCTCCTCTGCACGGGGAGGTTTCCAAAACCTGCAAGAAAAACCGTCGGCTCGAAGGCCGACGTCCATATTTGGGGCACGATGGCCACCACATCCATAAAACCGGCACGAAGGCCGTCAACGACACATCGACACGACGGCCGATAACCCTGGGGTTTTACCTTCTTCGTCGGTGATGTGCAAGGACGACAGCGTGGACGGACGGCGTGGACAAACGGCGTCGACGACGTGGACGGAAGGTGAATGAACGAAACGGACATTCTCCTCCTCCTCCTCCTCTCTTCTCCTTCTTCTTCTTCCTCCCTTCTCCTTCTTCTTCCCCCTCTTTCTCCCTTCTTCCTCCTCTTTCTCTCTTCTTCTTCTTCTTCCTTCTCCCTTCTCCCTTCTTCTTTCTTCTCCCAACTCCTTCTCCTCCATTCTCCTCCTTCTCCCTACTCCTTCTCCTCCCTTCTCCTACTTTCCTCCCCACTGGTTCCTCCTCCTCTCTGCAGAACCTCCCAGCGGCGCTCGAGATGAGGTGGCCGGCGCCGCTCAGGCGGGTGGCGGCGCTCGGCCGCCGCGCGGGATCTGGCGGGTGGGCGGCGGTGCTAGGGCGGCTGCTCGGTGGGCGGCGGCGCTGAGGCGGCGGCGCTGAGGCAGCGGCGAAAATGGGGAGGCTGGGCGGCGCCCTCGAGCGCGCGCGGGCGAGCGGCGGCGGCGGGGAGGTGGACCTGCGGCGGCGGTGGTGTAAGGTCCTAGATGGCTAGAGGGGGGTGAATAGCCTATAAAAATTTCTACAAACTCACTAAGCAAACTTCGTTAGATACACAAATGGCGGAAAGCAAGTTATGCTTAGCCTACTAGGTGTTGCAAGCCTCCTATCCAAACAATTCTAGTAGGTGATCACTAGTACACACAAGAGCTACCACTAGTGATCAAGAGTTCTACCCACGGGATTTAGTCTACACAAGAAGTGGTTCCCGACCGACCACACAAGCAATTCTACCCACGGGATTTAGTCTACACAAGAAGTGGTTCCCACCGACCACACAAGCAATTCTACTTTGCAAGAATGTAATCAATGTAATGCAAGAGAGGGTAGGACTTGTTATACCGACGCGTCGTGTCGAGGTTGCCAATCACCAATAGGATGAACAAACAATCACAATCGGCAACACACAAAGGATGATGACCAATCACCGGGAGACAAGATGAACACAATAACTTATCCCCGGATGTTCACTTGGGCACCGCCAAGCTACGTCACCCGTTGTGTCGACCAACACCTAGATGGTCCTTTGGTGTGACCCTCAAGCCACTTGCCCCGCAAGGCACTTCCCCACAAGGAAACCACAAGGCGCCACTCTCAAGTGAGGTACTCAACGACACGCGCAATCCAATAGAGTTACTCTTCGCGATCCCCGCGAGGTGAGCACAAGAACCTCTCACAAATCAACCGGAGGTGGCCAAGAACAATCACCTTCTCTTGCCAACGCCTCCAACAATCTCCAAGCCGGCTAGAGCGGTACTCTCCAAGAGTAACAAGGAATCCACCGCGAAACCACCCACAAGTGCCACTAGATGCCCTCAAGCAATGCAATGCACTAGGTGATTCACTCAATCTCTTTAGGATGAACAACCAAGCAAGGGAGAAGAGTGGGAGAGAGTCTCTTAGCTCAAAGAATGCACAAGGGATGAGAAATTGCCAAGTGAACTCCCCAAGGGCCGGCCACCTTCTATTTATAACCCCTCAAACAAATGTGACCGTTACCCCTCGGAGGCCGAGCAGACGCGCGGACGCTGCCGCGCAAACCGCCGGACGCGTCCGGCGCGCTTCTTCGCTCGCGAGCCAAGTCGACCGTTGGCTCCGTGTTCAATCTCGGGCCCCGCCACGTGTGCGTCCGGCGCGGCGTCCGGCGCGCGCCATCGCGCGTCCGGCGCTCGCGTCTGGTTCCAGAGCCACACCCTGGAACTTTCTGTTCGGAGTCCGGCGCGCGCCGGACAGGACATCTGTGCGTCCGCCGCCTTCTGCCCGTCCTGCAGCACCACGCCGTCGTCCATCGAGCCGGACCACCGCATTACGGATCACGCCGAAGTCCGGGGGCCGCTCGCGCCCGCCGCGCGTCCGCCGCTCCGACCATGTCGCCACTAGCATGCCGAGGCCCACAATGCGGGACGCGTCCGGCGCTCGCCAAGGCGCGTCCGGCGCCTCTCGCAGAGCCGCTTTCGCCGTGTCGTCGATCCAAGTTCTCAGACATGCTATCCAACAAGTATACCAACTTGATCAACAGAGATAGCATGATTTCAACCAAATTTTGCATCCGACGCAATAGAAAATATGCAACCATCGATCTTGACTTCACTTGCCCTTCACCGTGCATCGGTCCATCGGCGCCTAGTCTTACCCGAGCTTCACCATCGCATGGTCCTTCACTCCCAAGCCTTGACTAGCCCTTCACCTTCAACACTGGTCCATGGAGCCAAGCATCGTCTTGATCTTCATCTTTGATCACATGACACGTGTCATGCTTCATATTCAATATGCTCATCGTGTGGACAACCTTTCTCTAAATCAACCACTTAGATAAACAAGGTTAGTTCTAGGTTTCATTAATTAGCCAAAACCAAACTAGGGACTTCCAGGCGGGGAGGAGGACTAGCGGCGGCGCAGTGGAACAACGGCGGTGCGGCGGAGCTGCGGTGGCGTGGTGCAAGAGCGGCGGTGCGGCAGCGCGGTGGAAGAGCGGCGGCGCGGGAGTCGGGACGGGCGGGCCTGGGGTCGGGACCCGCCGGCGTGGGGTTAGGGTTGAGGGGGAAATAGGCCGGCCCATTTTTATTTTTTTTTGAAAAGCTCTTTTGCGAGATGGCCACGGCCACGCCGTCCGGCAAGGCTGCCATGTGGTAGCTCGTCGGCCGGCCACCACCTTTGCCGATGGCCGGCCGTCGGCAAAAGCCGTTGCCGATGGCCTTCAAAGGCCGTCGGCACACTTTGAATTTTTTTTGTTTTTTCTTCCCATTTTTTTCTGGTGTATTCCTACACCACATACAACCCAGCTTCAAAAGTTGGGACAATTTTGAGTTTTTTAGCTATATTCCGTTAATTATTTCTGCTTCTTTGAATTTTTTCCGCAACTCTAAATTTGAACTAAAAGGTACATGAAATAATGAAACTTTTTTTGATTTGAAACATGATATTCATGATTCTCGAGTATGTTAGGTCTGATCCCAGGACCTCGCATGAAATTACGACCGTGTTGCGCGTAACATGGGGAAGTTACATGCGCGGAAAGTGTTTTCAAATTATATAAAATCCATACGAAGTCCAAAATCGATGAAACTTGATGAGTTGTCTCGCCATCACGGCGGAGCGGTGGTAAAAATTTCAAAAAGTTTCGAGCAAGTTGTGGCGTCGGATGGCCAAACCCACATCTCCACTTGTGATTACATGTGGAGATGTCTGGGTTTTGGCCATCCGACGTCACAACTTGCTCAAAACTTTTTGAAATTTTTACCACCGCCTCCGCATGTGATGGCCACACCACTCGTCAAGTTTCATCCATTTTGGACTTCGTTTGGATTTTATATAATTTGAAAACTCTTTCGGCGCATGTAACTCCCCATGTTACGACGCCAACACGGTCGTAATTTCATGCGAGGTCCTGGATACGGCCTCAACATACTCCGAGCATCATGAATATCATGTTTCAAATCAAAAAGTTTCATTATTTCATGTACCTGCAGTTCAAATTTAGAGTTGCAGGAAAAATTCAAAGAAATAGAAATAATTAACGAAATATTGCTAAAAAACTCAAAATTGTCCCAACTTTTGAAGCTAGGTTGTATGTGGTGTAGGAATACACCAGAAAAAAATGGGAAGGAAAAAACAAAAAAAATATATTCTTTGCCGACGGCCATATAAAGCCATCGGCAAAGATTCTTTGCCGACGGCCGCCCATCGGCATATAAAGTCTTGCTTTGCCGTTGGTCGGGCTTTGCCGATGGCCCGGCCATCGGCAAAGAAGCCCTTTGCCCATGGCATTTGTTTGCCAATGGCCCGGCCATCGGCAAAGCGAACTTTGCCGATGGCTTCGCTTTGCCATCGGCAAAGCCTCTTCTTTGCCGAGGCTTATTCCTTGGCCATCGGCAAAGAGCTGGGCCGACGGCAAAGGCTCTGGCTTCGGTAGTGTATTTTTTGGCTGTCATAGATCGAATCTAAACCACATAATTTAAACAATAATGTTACCCGAGTACAAAATAACTCAGATCACATGAATTGCTCTCGAATGTAAATTCACATGTGTTGACGCGCAAAAATGTCTAAGGAAAGCAACGTGTCATCAAACATGCGAGACGTTGAAAAACGGCGAAGAAACGAGCGCCGGACGCACCGCCCGGAGGCGTCGAATGCGTCTTGCGCCCGACGGACGCGGCACAGAACCACCCCAGGCAGCCCGAGCGCCAGACGCGCGGCTGAGCCAGCACCGGACGCGTCCGGCGCCCGCCGGATGCGGTCCAGAGCCGTCTTCGGCCGCCCGGGGCGCCGGACGCCGACCGTCGGACGCGGCAGCTAGGCATCGGACGCTGCCTCAAGCGCCGGACGTGGGACGCTGCAACGCGCGCGTGCGCACGACACGGTGCCGAATGTGAGCGCCGGACCCGTCGGACGCGGTACAGAGAGTACCCGCGCGCGCAAGAGCGCCGGACGCACCTATTTCGCGTCAGATGCGTCCGACGCAGTGTCGGGCGCGATCGACTCCGACCCGGGTCAAGTTTTTGGTAATTTTGGACGTGGGAAACTTGTTGTACATGCTTTGAAGTTGTTTCCTACGGGGATAAGACCACCCCCTTATATATACAAGGGGATCACGGCCGATTGATCCCATCTATCAATCGAATCATCAAACTACAACAAAACTATCTGCTTTGCCCTAATTCTCTCCTCAACCCCTCTAGTTGTTGTTCGGCGGCTCTCTCTGCGAGTTCTGTTGGCATCCTAGGCACCATCCGCTGGTGCTAAGAGATCCTCCACGTGCTCATCCCTGACGGATCCTTCCAGGAGCGAGTTCGGGAGCTTTTTCCGGTCATCTTCAAGCTCTACATCGGCCTACCGGTCTCTAGATCGGTTTTGCCGGTTACACTTCGAAGGTGCCACATTTGCAGGTTGCTTAGGGTTACCTCGAGGGCGTCCAAGGCCACGTGTGGTGTGTAGGCACCGGGAGCAATCTTGGTGTCAACATACTTTTTGGCGACTCCCCTGGGGAAGATTAGGCGCAAGCTCAAGTTTTCCTCAAACGGTGATATGGCGGCTGATGGTTCAACGCAGAACAAGAGCGATGTTCATGGTGGCAACATCATCCGACCTACCTCCGTGGAGGAGCTATCTCCAGAGTTGAAAGCCCAATTGGAAGAGAAGATGGCAGCTCTTCCGCAAGCTTTCTTAGGAGGCTGCGTGAAGGTGGGTGACTCAGGAGAAGGAACCAAACGTCGACAACATCTTGGGAGCATCGGCAGAGGAAGTAGCTAATATGTTGTTAGATCAAAATATTGATGATGGTCTAATTTCTCAAGCCGAAGTAGCTAATATGTTGTTAGATCAAAATATTGCTTTGTCTCAAGCTATTCATGAGTCGCATAATTTGTTAGAGGCTAAGATGTCTAAGATGATGGGTAAAACAACCGAATCAGGAGATTCGGGTGTTTTATCACAACCTGAGTTAGGTATGCCTCAAGGATTATTTAAGAATCAATCATCTTTTGCTGATGCTAGTAAATTGAAATCGGCTCCATTTACTGGAACCGGTCATCCTGGAGCTAGCACATCGAGTGGTGCTCCTAAATCGGGTCAATTGTGAACCAATCATAGGGCATCAAGAGCTTTAGAGGGGAACAATGTTCTACCCAACCCACCGAAGTCTCCTAGTCCAACTCCTGATTTTAAGGGCAAAAACACTTCTAATTCTCCCCCTATCGATTTCAATGATGTATTGAATCGGTTTAGGGAGGATTTTACAAAGTCCCTCAAAGAAAGTCTAGGTGTGCACTTGAAGACCGCTAAGAATATGTACACCAAGCCATACCCTTGTGCTTATGATTACATGAAGAATCCCGAGGGGTGGAAGGTACCTGACTTTCAGAAATTTAATGGTGTTAGTAATAAAACTACCATGGAACATATTAGTATGTATCTTGCTCAGTTAGGGGAACATAGTGCTCATGAGTACATGAAAATTCGTAATTTCCCTTTGTCATTGACCGGTACTGCTTTTTCATGGTTTACTTCTTTAGCACCATGTTCTATTAATTCTTGGGCTCAATTAGAGGAAAAGTTTCATAGTCATTTTCACACTGAAACCCAAGAAACTAGACTGGCACACCTTACTGCTGTTAGGCAATTGCGTGATGAAGCTTGTTTAGACTTTTTCAATAGGGCTAGAGAGATTAAGAATAAATGCTTTTATATTAATATTTAGAAAGAAACCTTGTTGATATATGCTTTAATGGTTTGCACTCTAGAATTCATGAGAAACTAGAGAATGTTCAGTTTACTAGCTTCAATCATCTCATTGAGAGGGCCGTTTTCTGGGAATCGAGCCTTAAAGATTCTCATGAGCCTTATAAGTCACATCGTTCAAATACACATGCTTGTGATGCTTTTTCAGATCATTCGGATGATGATAACTATGAGTGCAATGCTGCTGAAATTAGGTGGCCGGAAAATAAACAAGTTACTTGTCCTTCTCTCAAGCCGATTCAAAAGAATCGGTATGAGGAAGTAAAGTATACTTTTGATACTTCTAAATGTGACCGGATTTTTTATGAGTTACTTAAAATCGGACACATTAGAATCAATTACACTATGCCTTCATCGGATGAGATTAAGAAAAAAGCTTATTGCAAATATCATAATTCTTATTCTCATGCAACTAATGATTGTAACTATTTTTGTCGACAGATACAATCGGCTCTTAATGAGGGATGATTGAGCCTTGCCGATATGGAGATCAAGAGTAATCCTTTTCCTACCAATACTATTGAAGCAGGGAAACCAGCTATCTTGATTTGTCCTCATCAAGCCGATAAAGCTAAAGGCAAGAATGTGATTATCGGCGAGCCACGTTCTGCACCGAATATCCAAAAGAATTCGGGGCGGCAAGTGGCACTTGAGAAGGATGAACAAGGCAAGAGCAAGCTTACAATCACCGCTAGTTCGGTGGAAGCACTACGAAGGCAACAGTGGTATGAGCATCAAGCGGCGCAGCAAAGGCCGGCCCGGCCGACCCTCCGGTCGGCCAAGCCGAACCAACTACCGAGGTCATGGCGCCCCAAGGTGATCAAGATGTTGTTGTCCCTAATGCTGCAAAGTCAGTTAAATTGATTGTTACAATCGTTCAAACCGACTCCCAGATTCCAGATGGCTCCATCGCTTCCGGTATTAATGTGACACGCACCTTCATACCACACAAGCCGGAGATTGGTGTATGGAAGCAACGAGAGCAGAAACCGAAGAAATTTGTGGTTAAGCCACTTTGTACTTTTGATCGACTTATGACGAAGTACAAACAACAAAAGGCCAATTTCAAGAATCGGCCCATAAAAAAAAGAGAGTCTACACCTCCTAAGCGAGAAGCTAAAGACAAGAAGCAAAAGGGTGTAGCTCCATCGGTTGGTTCTTCTATGCAGGTTGTCCGCTCTCGTCCAACTCGTTGGGGGCCACCGATCACTCCATCTCCACATGTGTTGCATTTGCCATAGTGGGGTACTCAAGGTGTGTGGGTACCATACCCTCAAGCTCGCATTCCAGTTCACCAGAGATTGGAGGATGCAAGGCGCCCTGTCTCTAGCCGATTGGAACTTCAATCAAGTTCTAGCAGGATGTATTAAGAGAAGGTGATCAAGGTACCAATGCAGCAAGTATATATTCAAAAGAAGGTGCAAGAACTTGAGAAGCCTGCTCCAAAGAGTGCTCCATCACCTAGCATTACTATCGGATCAATGCCGGCTCCTGTGGTTACCAACAGTGAACCGATTGTGATCAACAACAAAATTCCAGCAAACAAGCAAAAGGAAGTTGCAAAAGAAGTTGCTGGAGAAGAGGTGAAAGAGAAGCCGCCAAGAGATCTTAAGTATATGCAGCCCAAGTGGTGCCCACCAAATTTGGACAAGACTCAAAGGCGGAAGTTGCAGCGTGCCCGGGCAAGAAAGTTGAAGAAGCAAGCTCTTGAGAAATAACAAGAAGTCTTGCCAAAGGGTAATGATGATGCTACTATGGAAGCAGCACTGGCCAAGCCGACTTTGGAGTCGACTAAGCCGGTGGCGCCAGTTGAGCCGACGATGATGGCAGAGGTGCCCCAACCGATTGAAGAATCGGTTTAGCCGGTAATTGCTAGTCCAGTTGCCCCGGTAGTTGTTGAATCGATCATGGCTCCACCTGAGCCGTCAGAACCGATTCCATCAATTGTTGAGGATCTTGGGGAGAATCCCAAAGAGTTTGCTGCTGTGGTTGCTAATGCTATAGGCATGGAGGCTCCGCAGGAACAAGATGATGAGATGGTGGACTATGAACCATCTCCGGAGCGAATCAACGTGATATACTTGTCATCGGATTATTATGTAATCCATCATGATGAGGAGAAGCCACCAGCAGCGGAGCTTGTGTTTGCAGTGGAAGACGCTATGTTTAGGAAGCCAGGAGTTAGAGTGGATCACCTTCGTCCTCTCAATTTGAGGGGGTCATATCAATGGAACTCCGGTGCACAGCATGCTTCTGGACAGCGGTGCTATTGTCAATGTCATGCCTTACACGTTGTTCCGCAAGCTTGGGATCAAGGAAGAGGAGTTGATCAAGACCAACATGACCATCACGGGAGTTGGCGGAGATGCTCCAATTCCAACTAAGGGTATTGCTAACGTTGAGTTAACCATCGGGAGCAAAACCTTGGCTACCGCTTTCTTCGTTGCCGACATCAAGGGGAGCTATAATGTGATACTTGGGCATGACTGGATACATGCTAATGAGTGTGTTTCTTCCAGTCTACACCAATTCCTCATCCAATGGGTCGGCGATGCTGTTGAGATTGTCCATGCGGATTCATCGGCTGAAGTTGCAGTTGCCGATTCATCCGAGCTCGGGGGGCATGGCACCTTTGGCTGCTTTTCAGGTAGAGATCTTTCTACTTATGATTATGTGGATTATGCTAGAGGTGGCTTTGTTCCTGTATCTCTCAAGCCGATTGACAATTGGCTAAACACAAATGTTTAATGGATAATCACGAATGGTTAAAGCGTCGATTGGAAGAGTATCAGGCTGAAAAGATCGATGTTTGTGAAGCTATTGATGACTTTGATGAGCTCAATAAGTTGGGCCAAGTTTCATGTCGGCCGACCCTTTAGAACAAGTTGATATTGGGGATGGCACTACGCCACGGCTGACGTTTGTGAATCAAAACTTGGAAGCCGATTATAAAGCTGAATTAATCCCGCTTCTCAAGGAATATGTTGATTGCTTTGCATGGAACTACACCGAGATGCCGGGATTGAGCCGAGATCTTGTTGAGCATCGGCTCATTCTCAAAAAGAACTTCAAGCCCGTTAAGCAACATCCAAGGCGCTTCAATTCGGCCATTCATGACCGAATAAAGGAGGAGATCGAAAGGTCAGGCATTGCAAGCGAAGTTCATTCGTCCATGCCAATATGCGAGTGGGTCTCTAATATTGTGCCGGTTGAGAAGAAGGACAATGGCAAGATTAGAGTATGCATTGATTTCGAGATTTAAATAGAGCCACTCCCAAAGATGAATATCCTATGCCTATAGCCGATATGTTGATCAATGATGCTTCAGGGCACAAAGTGATTAGCTTTCTTGATGGTAACTCGGGGTACAATCAGATTTTTATGGCGGAAGAAGATACATCAAAGACGGCTTTTATTTGTCCCGGATTCGTCGGTTTATTTGAGTGGATTGTGATGACCTTTGGGTTGAACAATGCAGGCGCCACCTATCAAAGGGCGATGAATTTGATTTTCCATGATCTAATTGGGGTGATTATGGAGGTATACATTGATGATATTGTGATTAAATCGGCTGCTCATAAATTTCATTTAGCCGATTTACGTCTTGCTTTTGAAAGGATGCGTCGCTATGGTTTGAAGATGAATCCACTCAAGTGTGCTTTTGGAGTATCGGGCTGAAAAGTTTCTATTCTTTATCATTCATGACAAAGGCATAAGAGGTTGATACCAAGAGAATTGAGAAGATCAAGAAAGTTCAACCACCTACGTGCAAGAAAGATATGCAAAAATTCCTAGGAAAGGTGAACTACTTGAGAAGGTTTATTGCTAACTTGTCCGGGAAAATTATTCCTTTTACTCCTATACTCAAGTTGAAGGATGAATCTGAATTCACTTGGGGGCAAGCCAACAAAGGGCATTTGACAAGATAAAGGAGTATTTGTCATTGCCGCCCGTTCTTCGTGCAACTAAGAGAGGAGTACCGTTCAAGCTTTACGTTGCAGCCGAAGACAAGGTTATTGGGGCTGTTATGACTCAAGAAGATGAAGAAAAAGAGTATGTGATTGCTTATCTTAGTCGTTGTCTTCTTGATCCCGAGACAAGGTATGCCCATATTGAAAAACTATGCTTATCGTTGTACTTTGCATGCCAAAAGATGAGACATTATTTGTTGTCAAGTACATGTGTTGTAGCATGCATGGCCGATGTTATTAAGCACATGTTGCATCGGCCAATCCTCAGTGGGAGGTTAGGCAAGTGGGCATACTCTTTGATTGAATATGATCTGATTTTTGAGCCATTGCAAGCAATCAAAGGTCAAGTTCTTGCTGATTTTATTGTTGAGCATAGCATAAATCTTGATAATGAGATCGATTACACTCATCAAGTTACTCCATGGAAGCTATATTTTGATGGATCAGTTTGTAGAAATGGTCAAGGTGTTGGTATTGTTTTAATCTCTCCCAATGGTCTTGTGACCGAAATGCTTAGCCGATTAGAATTCTTTTGCACTAACAATCAAGCCGAATATCAAGCTTTGTTATTCGGATTGATCATGTTGACTTCCATGGATGTACAAAGATATTGAGGCTTATGGTGATTCATTACTAGTGGTTCAACAAGTCAGTGGAGAAATTCAATGTTTTGATGAATCACTACGTTCTTATCTTGATACTTGTCTTGGTTATATTTCTAAACTTGCTGAATTTAAAATTCGGCATATTCCTAGAGATAAGAATGAAAGAGCCAATAAGCTAGCACAACAAGCATCCGGCTTTGATGTTAGTAAGAGAAACTTTCATATACAAACAAAGCCGATGCATGAAGATATCAATTTTTGTTGTGCAGGAATAAGTGAATTGGTTCAACCGTTCAACATGATCGGATTAACCAATTCCTCTAAAGCATGTGCTATTAATGATGTCTCGAATCAGTCTAATTCAGATTCTAGTAATCCTAGTTCCGATTTAGAGGATTGGAGGACTGCCATAATGAAATATTTGTAGGATCCTAATACTAAAGTTGACAAGACCATCCGGCGGTTTGCATTCAAGTTTACAATGCAAGGTGATGAGCTCAATAGAAAAACAGCCGATGGTTTGTTGCTAAAGTGTTTAGGAACTGATCAAGTAAGAGTGGCTATGGGAGAAGTCCATGAAGGTGTGTGTGGTACGCATCAATCGGCTCATAAGATGAAGTGGTTATTGAGAAGGGCTGATTTCTATTGGCCTACTATGATAGCCGATTGCTTTCGTTACTACAAAGGATGTGAAGAGTGCCAACGGTTTAGGAATATTCAGATGGCGCTCGCTTCGGAGCTCCATTCTATTACAAAGCCGTGGCCATTCAGTTCAGAGGTTGGGGGCTTGACTTCATTGGCCAAATACACCCCTTATCTTCAAAGGGACATAGGTTCGTCTTGGTTGCTACAGATTATTTCACTAAATGGTACGAGGCAGTCCCATTGAAGAATATGACACATACGGAGGTGATTGAGTTTATTAAAGAACACATAATCTATAGATTCGGCATACCTCAAACGTTGCATACGGACCAAGGTACATCTTTTTTGGCCAAAGAGGTGAGGGCTTTTGCCGAATCATACAAAATTAAGTTTGTTCATTCATCTCCATACTGTGCTCAAGCTAATGGCCAAGCTGAAGCTAGTAACAAGACCTTGATCAAGCTCGTTAAAAAGAAAATTGAAGAGACTCCAAGGAAGTGGCATAAAGTCTTGTCAGAAGCTTTGTGGGCGTATCGCATATCAAAGCATGGTGCTACAAAATACTTCTCCTTTTGAATTGGTTTATGGTCAAGAAGCTATGTTGCCCGTTGAAGTGAACTTGGGTGCATTTAGATTTGCTAAATAAAATGATTTATCTCCAATGATGTACCATGATCTCATGATGGACAACATAGATGAAGTAACCGACAAGAGATTCCAAGCTCTTAAGGAGATTGAAAAGGGCAAGATGCGTGTTGCAAGGGCCTATAACAAGAAAGTAAGGAGCAAATCTTTCCAAGTGGGAGATCTAGTGTGGAAAACCATACTACCTATTGGAACGAAGAGCAATGAATTTGGCAAATGGTCTCCTAATTGGGAGGGTCCTTTAAGAGTGATCAAGGTGGTGCCCGAAAATTCTTATGTGCTAGAGACAATGAAGAAGGAGCATCTCGACAAAGCAATTAACGGGAGGTATCTTAAAAAATACTTCCCAAGTGTTTGGCAACAAGCCTAGTGCTCTTTCAGATAATGGCCGATACATGTATCGCCCCTAGAACAAAAAATGGCCGATGTATACATCGCCCTTAGTCACCGGCTAGCCGATGTGATGGGTATCGTTGCTAGTTGGTTCCAGGTGAAAGAATATTTTCAGGTTCATTGACTAATTCACCTGAAAACAAGGGGCATGTGTTGGCGCGCAAAAATGTCTAAGGAAAGCAACGTGAAATCAAACATGCGAGACGTTGAAAAACGGTGAAGAAACGAGCGCCGGACGCACCGTCTGGAGGCGTCAGACGCGTCTGGTGCCCGACGGACGCGGCACAGAACCACCTGCAGGCAGCCCGAGCGCCAGACGCGCGGCTGAGCCAGCGCCGGACGCGTCCGGCGCCCGCCGGACGCGGTCCAGAGCCGTCTTCGGCCGCCCGGGGGCGCCGGACGCCGACCGTCGGACGCGGCAGCTAGGCGCCGAACGCTGCCTCAAGCGCCGGATGCGGGACGCTGCAACGCGCGCGCGCACGACACGGTGTCGGACGCGTCCGGCGCCCGTCGAACGCGGTACAGAGAGTACCCGCGCGCGCGAGAGCGCCGGACGCGGCGCGCCGGTAGCACCTATTTCACGTCGGACGCGTCTGGCGCAGTGTCGGGCGCGACCGACTCCGACCCGGGTCGCGTTTTTGGTAATTTTGGACGTGGGAAATTTGTCGTACATGCTTTGGAGTTGTTTCCTACGGGGATAAGACCAACCCCCCCCCCCCTTATATATACAAGGGGATCACGGCCGATTGATCCCATCTATCAATCAAATCATCAAACTACAACAAAACTATCTCCTTTGCCCTAATTCTCTCCTCAACCCCTCTAGTTGCTGTTCGGCGGCTCTCTCTGCGAGTTCCGTTGGCATCCTAGGCGCCATCCGCTGGTGCTAGGAGATCCTCCACGTGCTCATCCCCGACGGATCCTTCCGAGAGCGAGTTCGGGAGTTTTTCCGGTCATCTTCAAGCTCTACATCGGCCTACCGGTCTCTAGATCGGTTTTGCCGGTTACGCTTCGAAGGTGCCGCGTTTGCAAGTGTCGCTTAGGGTTACCTCGAGGCGCCCAAGGCCCACGCGGTGGTGTGTAGGCGCCGGAGCAATCTTGGTGTCAACAACATGATTTTTTTTATGAATAAATTCACATGATTTTGGTGACTAAGCCACACAAATGATCGAACTTCTCAAATCACTTGAGTTTTATATAGGCGTACACTCCTTTTTTTACACCTTTCAATCAATCAAATAAAAGAAGGACCAAATTAAAATATCATCTTTTTTTCCCCTGCTTGCTTTGTTTGTTTTCTTCAAGACTCCGCTGATGCTCGCGGCGATGCATGGCAAGATCGACTGCGAGCTCCTCCAGGCAGGCGCCAATGTGAGAAAAACCTTCCAACTCCTTGCTATCCTCCTCCTGCATGAGAATTCTTCCAACTGTTGTGCTTCTAACTAGCCACTGCTCTGTACGATCTGTGCGTGCATGGCCGCGTCGTCAGCCGGCCGTCGCAGAAGGGACATCGCCCAAGCTCCCGACCGGCAAGCGTGGTGGAAGGGACCTCCCCGTCGAGTCTCAGATCATAATGGCCTCCGCGGCTTGCCGATCCCTTGCCCTCGTATTGGTCGTCGTTGCCATCTCTGTTACCGGTAAGGTTACCAGCATATCTTTTTCTTATCAATGAACTACCTGCTTATCTTAATCTTATCAATGATGCATGACCGTTAATGTCCTGTTTGATTTTTCTTGATCAGGTGCTGCTGCTGGTTCCAATAAGTCGCTGAACATCACCAACCACTGCAACTACAATGTGTGGCCGGGGATCCTCTCCGGGTCCGCGGCGAGTTCGGCGGCGGCGCTGGATAGCACAGGCTTCGAGCTCGTGCCGGGGGAGTGGCGCGCTATGCCCGTGCCGTCGGGGTGGTCAGGCCGCGTCTAGGGCCGTACACTCTGCTCCACCGACGCGGGAACGGGCATGTTCACCTGCATCACCGGTGATTGTGGCTCGGGGAAGCAGGACTGCGCCGGAGGCGGGCCGGCCCTGCCGGTCACGCTCGCGGAGTTCACGCTCGACGGAAGCGGCGGGATGGACTCCTACGACGTGAGCCTGGTGGATGGGTTCAACCTGCCCTTGATGGTGGCGCCCCAGGGCGCGGCTCCTGGCGGCAACTGCGCGCCGACGGGGTGCGTGGCGGACCTGAACGCCGCGTGCCCAGCCGAGCTGCGCGTCACTGCCACCGGCGCCGTGGCGTGCAAGAGCGCGTGCCTGGCGTTCGGGTCGCCCAAGGACTGCTGTACGGTTGCCGTGGCGTGCAAGAGCGCGTGCCTGGCGTTCGGGTCGCCGGAGTACCGTTGTACCGGCGAATACGGGACTCCCAGCACGTGCAAGCCATCGTCATACTCGGAGCTGTTCAAGAAGGCGTGCCTGCGGGCGTACAGCTACGTGTACGACGGTGCCGGCGCCGGCTCCACCTTGTGCGCCGGCGGCGGTGACACCTACTACAGCATCACCTTCTGCCCGAGCACGACCAGGTATATAGTACTAGCAGCTACATACATACGCCCATATGCCACCGTGCACCGACCTGAAACACCGTACCTCTCTGAGCGTTATTTTTGCGTTTTTTGTGACTGCGCGCGTGCGTGCAGTGGCAAGCACTACTACAGCAACCCCAGGTTGGAGGCACCGGAGACGACGGCGAACCTGCAGCCGCTCATCAACGGTGGGAGCACCACTCCATACACCGGCGGCGGCAAACAGGCCGGCGGCGCTGCTTCAGCACTGCCGTGGCGCGTCGTCCTTGCCGTCGCCATCTTGGGTGTGGTGACGGCGGTCTTGAGTCTGGTGGCAAATTGGTTGGGTCTCTTGCTCCGCTGAACTGCAAGTAAGGACGGTGCGTGCAGGCGCCGCGGCTGGCCGGCGTACACTAGTCACTAGTACTCTAGTAGGCTCTGCAGTCATCAGTTTGCGTTGATTCGACGAGTATGCATGCGTGTGCGCTATTGCTTGATGTGGACTAGGAGTAATGGGATCCAGGGATTAAACCGAATTGAATAAAGCACCGTCACTATATATCCGAGCGGCTGCATTTTAGAAAAGGCGTGAATCCAACATTGGAGATATAAATCACGAATATCTTTTAAGTTGTTGAGTTTGGAAATGTGAGAATCATTTGATTTGTCTTGAAAAATACTTTGGAGACTATGATCCAGAGGGGAATGAGCCAACTTATTATCTTGAACACTCAACTCATGACGATTAAAAAAAGGCAAAATAGTCATTTTGGCCTTTACTATCATTAGAATTCAATTGAATCCTTCAATTTGTGGAATGGCCATTTTGATCCTTAAACTTTAGTTTGGATTCAATTTCATCCTTGAACCATGCTAGTGATCATTTGAATCCTCAAACTTTGTGCGTTGGGCTCAATTTAATTTATGAACTACTAACGTGAAGGGACTTGAGTGAATTGCACTTGGATGGTACGTGAATGAAATCGAGCCCAAAGTGCAAAGTCTGAGGTCTAAAACGGTGAGTTTGGTAGTTCATGGATAGAAGTGAGTTCAAAAATAAAGTTTGAGAATTGAAATGATCATTTTGTAGAAATTTATTCATGGATAAAATTGAGCCTTGGATATGATAGTTAAGAGCTGAGGTTTGAAAGAGATCAAAATGGACGTTCGTTCTATGAAATACTCAATCCATCCCAAATTATAAGACGCTTTGACTTTTGCAACCCCAAATTTAATCACACGCCTTATTCAAAAATTGGTGCAAAAATAGTTAAATGTAAGTTATTCTTGAAGAACTATTGTTAATAAAGGAAGCCATGTCAAAAAGAGTGGTATTTCAACAAATTTTTAAACAAGGCAAATGATCAAATTTGATGTAAAAAAGTCAAACGTCTTATAATTTTGGATGAAGGGAGTATGAAATAGAATCACAATTCTACCATAAAAAAGAGATAGGAGATGCAAACGTGCAACGGTATCTTTGTTTTTTTCATTCACATGGGCCCCACGTAGGTTAGATGAATGAAGTCGTCATTTGAAACGCGACCGTGTCCGTCCTTCACATGGGCCCCACATAAGTACTAGACGTGTAGTGCTCCGTACTCCCTAGTACAGTACCAACCAAATCTCCCCGGCGGCGGTAGATTCAAGGGACCGGAGTCGGCGACACGTGCAGCAGGTGTGGACTGCATACGGTTAGACCACCCGCACTGGGGGCTGGAAACGAAACAGTATCGAGCCAGCTCGGATATGGCGGAGGAGATGGCGGTTCGAGGAGCTGCAGCGGCGTACGCCAAACGCTCCAAAACGAGCGGCCGAACGCCAAACCTGGTGGCTTCCAGGACGGCCGCTATCGGGCGTGGGGCCCGCGGACAGGCGCTGCCGCGAGCGCAGAGAGGAAGATGGTTGGAGCCGTGGAGGCAGCAGGGCTCCACGCGCGCCACCGAGCGGAAGGAGCAGGAGAGGCGCCGGCGGAGGGAGCAGGGTGCGGGCACTCCTCGCCACGTCGTCGCGGCCGGGCGCATGGAGCTCCGCCCCTGCCCCGCCGCCGACGCGAACCCAAGCCGTTGCGCTCGCCCGCCATGTAGGGTAGCAGAGGTGCCCGAGCCCGCCCGCCGAGGTCGCCCGCCGCCCGGCCGAGCTCGCGCCCGCGCCCGGCTCGTCCCCGCGCTCGCGTCCCGCCCGCGCCAGGCTGGTCCGCCGGCAATCCGCGACCCCGTCACGCGCTGGTCCGCCGACCCGGCTCGGAGACGGAGGAGGGGAAGAGAGGGGGCAGCGCGCCGCCAGAGGTGGGAGAGGGAGAGGGAGGGGGCAGCGCTCCCCGCGCCCGCTCGCGAATCCGGTAGCACGAATCCGGAGCTCGCGAGGGAGAGCAGGGCACGAGGAGGCAGCGGCGCTCCCCGCGCCCGCTCGCGAATCCGGCCGGCGGCGGCGGCGCTCCCCTCACCGAGCTCGCGAATCTGGCCGGCGGCAGCGCCGAGCTCGCGAATTCGGCCCCTGCAGCACCGGCCCCTGCAGCGCGGCCCCTGCAGCTCGCCGCCCACCGGGAAGAGAGGGAGGGGCACAGGCGAAGGCCACCTCCACGCGGCTCGGGGATGGCACGACAGGTGGCGGGCGAGGGCGCAAGGGCCAGGAGGGAGCGCGGAGGTGGCGGGCGAGGGCGCGCGGCTCGCCGTCGGCCAGCTGGTAGTTGGTATAGAGGATAGATATAGAGAATGGATGAGAGTGAAAATAGGAAGAGAGAGAAGAGGGAGAAGAGAGTGGGGAAGGGAGAGAGTGAAAATAAGAGTATGACGTGTGGACCCCACCAGCTGGTAGTTGGTATAGAGGATAGATATAGAGAATGGATGAGTACGGAGAAACTGGATATATTTCGATGGTAGGACGGAATATTTCTTTTAGATGATGAATTTAGAGTACCACGAGTGCGGGTAGTCTTACCGGGGGTTTCAATCAATCAGTTTACTCCCCGTCACGTGCTTTTCAGAGGGGCTTGTTTGGATTGCAGCCAGGCCCGTCCCAGGGGGTGGGCGGACAGTGCGACGCCCATGGGCCCATGACGCTGAGGGGCCCATGAGCATACCCTGTACAGTACACGTATTCACTATTCAGGCTTGGCCCAATGGATACGCTATGCTAGCTTCTATTCATGACGGAGTCGCGCTAGCGCAGGCCTGGAGTCATGACCCTTCCCATTCGGCTATTTGCGAGTCGAGAGTCGGGGCTTCGCGGCCGCCGGCCGGTGACGGCATGCTGCTGTCCGTGTCTTCATGATCGATCGTGTAATCTGGCCAGCGGACAACGGTAAGTAACTGCAGCTCAGAGTTACTAGATCAATTTATCAATTACTCTACCAGTTATAGGGAATTAGCCAATTAGGGATAGCCGGAAAGGGCCTGGGCGCTTGGCGTGGGCATGGCGGCCTGCACTTGTAGCAGACCGTTTGATCTAATTCTCTAAATTTCTAATTCGAAATATATTTTGTGAACATGATAGACGTTGCCAAAGAAACATTTTGTTTGATCTAATTCACTAAATTTCTAATTCTATTTTTTAACACGGTAGATGTTTCCAAACAACTTTATAGCTATTTAGATGCACAAGCAGATGCCAATGAAGGTGCTACGGAGGAGGAGAATTTTGATATGCTACAGTTATTCGAGGTAAACATAATTTTAGCTTCTTTGATGTACTATTATTTTTATTTAAAAACTAAATATATGCTTTAAATTATTTCTTGTTACAAGTACTATATATTTCAATCATCATACTGAAACATTAGATCGCCGGGCCCTTAATGTGCTGCCTGCCAAGGGCCTTAGAAATTGTTGGGACGGCCCTGACTGCAGCCTCCCACGCAGTTGCCTGCCAGGCAAGCCTCCTGGCCATAGGCAGGCGAAATCCAACAGGCAAGGTTGCCTGGCTGCACAATCAAACAGCCCCTGAATTCGTTGTTTCCTTCTGTCCTGGCAGCCTTCTTGCTGACCTTTGCTCGCAGGCTACTCCCCACGCCCAAGTCTATCCCCCACGCCAAGTCTATCCTTCCTTCGCCAATCGCAAGTTCGCAACTTGCCACCGCGCGAATGCCGACGTGTCGAGCGAGCGTGGGAAGATCTAATGAAGTTCATGTAAGATCTAATGAAGTTCATGTAGCTAGCTGATTATCCGATGAATGGAAATGCTTCCCACCGCGCGTGGGGGCATTTCCGGTAGTAGTTTCCAGTCCCACCGCGCTTTGCTCCGGGCTCCGTGCAACGTGCGTGGCGATCCTCAGAATTGTCCACTGATCTGCAGGGCCCACAGAGCAGGTACGAGCTCTCCCGGAAATGCCCCTGAGCGAACTACAAATATGCTCGCACGGACGCACCCGGCGTCCGCCTTAGCGTTGCCAACCCAGCCCACCACCTGGCCGGCCGGCGCCGTAGGGAGAGAGGGAGGTGAAGAGAAGAGAGTGACGATGGTCGGACTCCTCCCCGAGACCAATGCCACGGCGGAGACCGACGTCCTCCTCGACGCCTCTGACTTCAAGGACCGCCAGGCCCCGCGCGGCGCCTCCACCGGATGCTGGGACGCCGCCTCCATCATCGTCCAAGGTTGGTTGCTTTACTTCGTCCATTGTTCCATTCCAGCATATGCATCGATCAAGATCGCTGACGATCCAGGCTGAACGATGGGCTGTTCTCTGCTGCCTTTGGTGTGCAGTGGCGGAGCTGAACGCCGAGTCCGCCAACGTCGTCACCAACTTCATGGTCATTCTGCTCTGCCTCCTCGGCGGCCGCTACCTCGCCATCGCCATCTTCGCCGTCCAGGCCTCCGTAAGTACTCTCCTCCCACAAACTTGGGATTCCTTGGATTCTTTTTCCGTTTCTTGTCCGGCCGCTAGGATTGGATAATCCATTCATTCAATCTATACTGTTACTACTGGAGTATAGTGTCACCGGCGTGCATGCTCTGCTCTCTAGATTTCGGCCAGTTTGCTGGATGGGTCCGACCAATTTCATAACAAAATACTCTACTATCTGCTTGGGGTTTTCATCATCTCATTGTTATTCCCTTCCCTTGTACTACTAGTACACTGTACTCGTCGCTCCTGTGCCCTACCAAGTATGATGGGATGTTTGCTGTTTAGGGAAAGGGTAAAAGACACCCGGCGGCGAGCGACAAATGGTGTCAGTTTGCCTGAAAATACTTCCCTGTTGTTCAGTCCTCCAAGCAACAGCTTCAGTGCACCTTTTATCGATTCTGAATATATTTGCAGTTTACAGAATTATAGTAGTACTCGAAATGCAACGTCAGATGGTTCCGTCCGACATCCATCTGGTCTGTGTGTAGGCCGTGAGACTCACTCAGTGCAGAATGTATTTGGAGAGTGTACGTTCTCAACCATTTGGCTCCATTGATCATCTTTAATGCAATAACAAACTACATACAAGGTGCCATGATAGTTACAGTCCACTGTTAAAACCAGAGCATGAATTATCTATAATAACTAGCAGGAGGGCCCGCGCAAAGCGCGGGCAGCAAGCTGACAATGAGCATGTAATAATAATCTATTGAATATGATAAATTTATCTCAATTTTTTTGTAGAGTCTGGAAACATTACAAAGGAGCTACAAAACAAATTTGATAATATTTGGATTAATATTTTAACTTGTAGAAAAGCATGGAAGGTTCATTTACTAATTAAAAGAGATTATTTTAAATCATTCAAAAATTATTTGTTTTGCAAGTTTCATATTTTTTATATGTAGAGTACATCACGGAGAGGCTACAGAAAAATTTTCATGGTTTTAAGAGGTCTAATTATTTTTATACGAAATAAACAAAATCAGCATATCATAGGGTTTATTTTCTGGGTTTTTTATTGGGTTTGGTACTGTTTACTGAATCCGTTACTATTTGTTTGCGGGTTTTCACTGTTATTTACCGGGTTACGTGGACGGAGTTTACTGTTCTTTGATGGATGTGTACTGTTCCTTACCAGGTTGGTACTGTATAAACCTGTTACTGTTCGGCGAACCCGTCACTATTATGGCAGCAGTAACACGTGAGGGTGACGGACCTGGTTCCCGTCCACGCTCTTTATATTCTATATAATATATATCTTTACCTAATAATAAATCATTAAAGTTTCCTTGTGCCAAAAAAATTTCTGTCCGCTCCCGTGGCCGTGTCCGATTAGAAGTACGTAGATTAGAGTCGGTCCTTAGGGAAGCAGATTAGAAGAGAAAAAAATAAAAAAAATATACAGGGTTCCAGATATAAAAATATAAAGGAGAAAGAAAAGTGGAAGGATATTAATAGTTTTTAAAATAAATCAGGGTTCACAAAATGTTTAAAAATGTT
>JAENPR010001960.1:0-90309 GCA_018135685.1 Themeda triandra | reverse complement strand
GGTAGAACAAAATCTCGAGTCTCTAAGTCATTGAGGTTGATAACTTGATTTCAACACTTTTGTTTAGTCAAGATGTTGCTGCGTGCTGTCAGGAGAGAAAGAGTTCAAGGTTATGGGAGCGTGGGCCGGGCCAAGAGCTTGAGTTTGTTAAGAGTCTCAGGCTCATCTCTCGAAGGAGTCTAAGTGTGATGCTTGTGCTATTCATATGGCGAACTTAGCCGATGTGCAATCTAAGTATGTTGCTTTGGTAGATGAACTTGATGAGGTTAGAGCTAAGCCTATCATTTTGGGTCCTTGCAAGTCTTGTGATGATTTGAAGTCTCGAAAGGTGAGAAAATGACTAGGATTGCCATGCTAGAGAAAACTAGTCAAGTTTCTAGATGTGCTTGTTGTGAAGCTTTGGAACTAGAACTAGACTCTTGTAGGCATGACAAGAAAAGGGCCGAAGAAGAAATCACAAATCTTTGGTACATGCTCGGCTGATTGTCTTGGCGGAACCGCAGCTTGGCATGATGATGAGCCGGGGCTGAAGAGCAACCGACACAACGGGATTAGGCTTTTGCTACAGTGGAAAGGGTGAAAATGTTTTTGGCAAAGTTGGTGAACATAGTAGTATGAGTGCATCTAAGAAATCCACCAAGCCTCCCACTACTCCCAAGTTGATCAAAATCACTCCACCCTTTCACCCTCCCTAACAAGCCCAATGTGAAAGATGGTGTGTTTGAGGAACCTACCAAAGCTCCACCTCCAAAGCAAGTGTGGACTCCAAAACCAAACCACCTAAGGAACCCACTTGACACACTTCCCGACATCTCTATTAAACCCTCCAAAGAACAAGCAAACCCAAAGAGTGATCCATACCCATGAGAGAGTGAGTCAACCACCACCTAAGAGAGAGGTGTATCACCGTGATTATTGTCACCATGATGGTCACTTGTTTGAGTTCTGCTTTCGGAGGAAGAGAGATGAGCGGCATGAGTATGAGCTTTTCCATAACTCTACTCATGGTGTGTTTGCTCCACGTTTCCGTGAGGCACAAGAGCATAGGCCAAGAGGTGCAACACCTCAAGGACCTAGGCCTCAAGGTGTGAGACCACGAGGTGGTCATGCCCGGCGGGGTTCAGTTTTGCTTATGACCTTGATCTCATGACCGTGGCTTTCGCCTCCACAGATGAGCGGACCACGCTTTTCTCATCGTGGTGATCGCTCTTACTCGTATGAGACATGGCATGCATGATGCTTTTGCTAACACATCTCGTGGGCAAATGAGCCAACACCGGTTTTCTCCGGTTTACTAACCCTGCTGGATCATTTGCTCATCCCATGTCTCGCTTATTGATGTGATGAAGGGCCGGAGAACACGCGTGGCTAGTTGGATTCCAGCTTGCTCTCGACACATGACCGGGAACTCAAATGGTTCTCTACCCTCACCCAAATGAAGTGTAGTGAATACATTACATTTGGGGATAACAGCAAGGGTAAAGTGCTTTCACGGGTCCATCCGTCGAATGAGAACTTTGTGCTTAAGGATGTGGCCCCGGTTTCAAATTTGCACTTCAATCAGCGTCAAGCTTTCAACCTTTCTTGATGACGGTTTTGAGGTTCATTTTAAGCCAAGACTTTGTCGTGTTCTTGATACTCAGGAGAACCTCGTTTGCAAGATTGTGCCTTTAGGAAAGTATTTCGTGCTGATTTTTCTCGATCATTTGGTCTTTCCCCGTTGTTTGGTGGCAAATTCCTCCTCGTGAGCTCCTAAAGTGGCACCGCACTTGGTCACTTGAGTTTTGACTTGTTTGGTAAGATTGAGCTCACTTGATCTAATTCGAGATTTGCCCAAGCTCAAGTTTGAGAAGGATCTTGTTTGTCACCTCGTGCCGTCACGGGAAGATGATTGCCGCTTCATTCTCCCCAAGTGAACCGCTGTGATCCAGGCGAGCTTCTACATATGGACACCGTAGGTCCAAATTTCGTGTTCGGTCGATGGTGGAAAGTGGTACGTGTTGGTTGTGGTTGATGACTTTTCTCGCTATTCATGGGTCTTTTTCATGGGAGAGTAAAGATGAGGCTTTTACTCATGTTCATGACTTGATCTTGAGGTTGCAAAATGAGTTACCAAAGCATGCCATGCGAGCTATTTGGTGCAGACAATGGGCACTGAATTTAAGAACACTCATTTTGAGACCTTTTGCTCATCCATAGGTCTTGAACATCAGTTTTCCTCGCCGTATGTCCCACAGCAAAATGGGATTGTTGAGCGTAAGAATCGGACCTTGCTGAGATGGCCATGACGATGCTTGATGAGCATAGGACTCCTAGGCTATTGGGTAATGAAAGGCAATCAACACGGCTTGTTATGTTTCAAATTGCATTTTCCTTCGAGCTTTTACGAAGAAGACCTCTTATGAGCTGGGATTTGACCGTTTGCCAAAAGTGAGCCATTTTAGGGTGTTTGGTCAGCAAGTGCTTTATCTTGAAGAAGGGAAACTTAAATAAATTTGAATCGAGATCTTCCTCACGGGATTTTTCTTGGTTATGCATCTCATTCGCATGCTTATCGATTACTTAACCTTGAAACTAACCATGTCATGGAGACTTGTGAAGTCACCTTCGACGAGACCGCACCTTGTTCTTCTCCCCCGTTTTGAAAGTGTGTGATGAGGAGATGAACAAAGAGCATCTTGTGGAGGAGGAGCAGGACGATGCTGATTGGGGGTGATCCCGAGCCGACTCCACCGGCTGCCCCAAATTGACCCTCGCGACGACTACTTCGGTGGACGTCCCACCGCTACATCCTCCACCACATGGGGACCGCACGACTGTGCTCCTCGCCTTGTTCCAAATGCACCCGAAGGAGCTCCACTTGCTGGAGGAGGCAACTTCATCAAGAGAAGCACCGCGACACATTCAAGATCGCCACCCTCCTTCAACCATGATCGGTAACATCAATGAGCCCCACTGCAAATGCATCTTTATGAGATTTCGCACTTTGCACATTCTCGTTTTTGTTGCCAATTTCAAACCTGCTAGTGGTTGAGGCATTAACTGATCCAGATTGGGTGAATGCCATGCATGAGGAGCTTGAGAACTTTGAGAGAAACCAAGTGTGGGTTTTAGTGCCACCACCACCTCAAGTCATCCCATAGGAACCAAGTGGGTGTTCAAGAACAAGCGAGTGAGGATGGGGTTGTGGTAAGAAACAAGGCAAGGTTGGTTGCTCAGTGGGTACTATCGAAAGAGGGGATAGATTATACATAAAACCCTTTTGCACCTGCTGTCTGCTTAGAAGCTTCATTTAGATCTTCTGGCCTATGCAAATGCCTTGAAAGGGTTCAAGCCAGTATCAAATGGATGTAAAGAGTGCCTTCGAACGGGTACATAGATGAGGAGGTGTAAGGTCGATATGAAGGACTAGAGGGGTGAATAGTCCTTTTAAAACTAATCGCTCCGGCTAACCAATATAAGTGCGGAATTAAATCTATCGGTCTAACCAAGACTTTCACTCCCTCTATCTATGTCTCTAGATGCACCTTGTAAAAGATCCTAAACAAGAAGACAAGGTGCCAATCTAGCTAGTGCACACTAAACAAGTCTAGCTTGCAAGGTCACACAAACCTAAGCAACTAGTACTTTAGCAACCGGGTGTGCACCTACACAATTCTAATGAGCAAAGCACAAAGCCAACCTAAGCTCACTAGATGCTCATGGACAAAGCTACACAAGCCAAACCCAAGAGCTCAATCTTACTTAACTACACAAGCTAAGCAAGGCAACTTACTTCCTACTTCTAGCTACACAAGCAAGAAGGTGATTAACAAGCTACTCAAGCTAACTAACCACAAGAGCAACTACACAAGCTATACAAGAATGTAAGAAAAGTAAATACAAAGCTAGAAAGAGATTGCAAACCACCGCGAAGTGTGGACAAGATGACTCGGCGATTTTTCACCGTGTTCACTTGGTTGCCCCTGGGCTACGCCCCGTTGTGTCGACCAACACCTTCGGTGGTTCCTCCGGTCTTTTTCACCTAGATGGTTCTTCTGTGACCCTCAAGTCACTTGCCCTCAAGGCACGCCCGCAAGGCACCGCAAGACACCACTCAAGTGAGCCCTCAAGGCACCGAGCAAACCCACTCACGCAAGGGTGGTAACTCAATGACACGCGGCAATCCAATAAGGCTACTCTTCGCGGATCCCCGCGAGGTGAGCACCGAACCTCTCCACAATCTCTTCTCCGAGCACCGTATCTCCACGCGTGCTACCACGAGACTCTTGCCACCAAGCCGTCTAGGAGGTGACAATCCTCCAAGAGTAACAAGCTCTCCTAGGCTTGCAACACAACCACCTAGTGCCACAAATGCAATCTCACAAAGCACTCGCACTAGAATCGCTCTTCACACACTCATCGGATGGTCACTACCAAGCATATGTGAGTTAGAGGGCTTCCAAGCACCACCACACAAGGCAACATAGCCGGGGCGTGCTGGAATCCGTCCACGCCCGGCCAAACCACGTATATATAGCCCCAAGGGCTGAAACTAGCCGCTGCAACCTCGGGCAAACAAACACGAGCCGGACGCGTCCGGCATCCACCGCTGGACGCTCCAAGCCGCGTCCGCTCCTCGTCACGCCGTGTACCGACCGTTCAAAGTCGACCGTTGATCCCCAACGGCTACCTCACGATCTGCTCAAACCCCAAGCGGACGCGCCCTCGTGACCACCGCTGTGACGTGTCCGGCCGCAGCATCCACCAGCACCGCCCGTGCGCACAGAAACCGCGGACGCCAAACGGTGACTCGCCCGAGTCCGCGCTGCGTCCGGCTCGTCTGCCCCGGGCGAACGGCTCCGCCAAGGCGGCACTCGGCACCGAAGTTTTCGTCCGGAAGTCCGAGTGCGCCGGACGCGCCACCTTTGCGTCCGGCGCTCGGCTCGAGCTGCCCGCCGCCCGCCAACCTTCCCACGCGCGGACGCGTCCCGGCGCCCGCCCCCCGATCAACTTTGGCGTCCGGCGCTTGTAAATCCATGATTTACAGCCCCATCGAAAACGCGATCTTCTCCACCATGCTATCCCACAAGTATACCAACTTGACCACCATAGATAGCATGTTTCCAACAACAATTTGCATCCGGCGCAATGGAAAATATGCCTCCAATTTTCCCGAAAGCCGAATCCCGCCGCAAGCTCGGGCGGGAGGAGAGAGGACCCAAGCCCAACTCAACCCTACAAACCACGGCGAACATTCGCCACCTTTGTAAATGTGCCAACATCACCAAGTGTACAACTCCATGTGCTTGTGTGTTAGCATTTTCACAATCATTTTCAAAGGATTTTCTTCAACTCACCACGCCACTCGATCCTAGCACATCGCAATGTTAGATCGCTCGAAGTGGCACTAGATGACCGATATGCAAACAAGATTACCCCTCTTGATAGTACGGCCATCTATCCTAAATCCGGTCAAGTACTTCTCTACTCAACCTAGACGTGTGAAATGAAATGCCCTAGGTTATACCTTTGCCTTGCGCATTTCCATCTCCACCGTCTTCCTCCATTGTGCCAATGCAACAACATGCACCGACACGATCATCAAATGATATGATCCACTTCATATCATCATGTGACACTCTTGGTCCATCGATCTTGACCTCACTTGCTCTTCACCGTTGCGTCGGTCCATCGGCGCCAAGTCTTGCCCAAGCTTCACCATCGCATGGTCCTTCGCCCATGACCTCAACTTGCCCTTCACACTTGCAACCGGTCCATCAAGCCAAGCCTCATCTTGATCTTCACCTCTTGGTCACATGACTCCATGTCATGTCTCATTTGCAATGAGCTCCTTTATCAACTCATGTGTTGAGCCTCACAACATCTCCAAGCCATCTCCACCATGGCATATGTTGCTCACACACATGTACCTGTGAACTAACTCCTGTGTATCTCAACCATCACACATGTTAGTCCACCTAAAGTTGTCACTCAATTATCAAAACCAAACAAGGGCCTTTCAGGAGGTGTATGTGAGGCAACCCCCAGGTTTTGAAAATCCCAAGCATCCCGACCATGTCTTTAAACTTCACAAAGCCCTATATGGTCTCAAACAAGCCCGAGAGCGTGGTATGAGCGATCAAGTCCTTTTGCTGGGCAAGGGTTTTACCATGGGGTCGGTTGACAAAACCTTGTTTCTCCTCAAGCATGGCAAAGACACTCTCTTGGTACAAATTTATGTCGATGACATCATCTTGGTGGTTCGTCACATGCTCTTGTTGCAAAGTTTTCGGATATGATGAGCGGGGAGATCGAGATGAGCATGATGGGTGGTCGACGTTCTTTCCGGTTTGCAAATCAAGCAAACTGGAGAAGGGACATTTGTACATCAAGGCAAGTACACGAAGGATCTTCCTCAAGCGCTTCGACATGGGTGATGCCAAGCCACTTCAAACTCCCATGTTGACCACGACGGCATTGGACGCGATCTAGAAGGAGAAGCCGTGGACCGGCGAGTACCGCAGCATGATCGGGTCGTTGTTGTACCCGGGACGGCGACGAGGCTCGGACATCCAGCTTCGCATCGCCTTGCGCACGCTCCTCTTCCTTTCACCGTGCACTTCACATCGGGCAGTTTGCATCAAACGCATCTTACGGTACTGCGCTTCACTCCCGAGCTTGACTATGGTACTCGACTTCTTCATCTCTTTCTCTTTCGGTTATTCGATGTTGATTATACGGTGATTGAATTAAGAGGAAGTCCACTTCGGGAACTTTGAGTTTTTGGGTTCGCCGTTGATCTCTTGGTCGTCTCGCAACACGGCGTCTATTTCCCAATCCACGTGTGAGGCCGAGTATGTCGTCGCTTTCTTTGCGTGTTGTTCTCGCCTTTGGGTGGTTGCTACCTTGAGAGACTATGGGTTGAACTTTAGGAAAGTGCCTCTTTCAAGGATGACACTAGTGCCATTAGCGTTGCTAAGAACCCGCATCAGCTCAAAAACCAAGCATATTGAGATCCGGTATCACTTCTTGAGAGATCACCAAGAGAAAGGGAGACATAGACCTTCACTGTGCGAACCCATGAACAAATGCATCGATATTTTCACAAAGCCCCTCGATCAAACCCAGTTGCCCATTTGAGAGCGGAGTTTGGGCATTTGCTACCCTTTTAGAGTAGGGTAGCTGTTTCTTGATGTATAGTATGTTTTTTTGGCTTTCTTCTTTTGCTTTTGGTTATTTGGCTTTTTTTTTTTACACCTTTGTATCATAAGTGCATTTCATCATGTATCATAATACCTTTGTTGAGCTTCATGACTATAGCAGCTTTGATTACATTCATGCTCTTGCTAGTATGTCTTATGTATGTCACTTGGAGCTTCCGCTTAGGCTTCTTTCTCATCACTTGTTACATGTTATGAGCTAAGCCTCGTTTTCTAAATGTGAACCTGCTTAAATCCTGATGCAACTTGAAATTTGTTCACCCTTGAGATGGCAACTAGCATGTGTAAGTTTTGTGAGAAACTTGTTGCTTTCATGTGTATGCTTGAGTTGCTATGTCTCATGTTTCTTAAGTCATTCACTTAGCTCGGATCTCTTGATAATCTTGTGCTAAAAACTTTGATGTCTAAGCTAAGAAATGATGAAAAAGTTTTGAGTTGGATCTTTTAAATCCCACGGCAATGTCACGAGATTGCTTCTCATTCATTCGAGTGAGATGAACTTGGGCATTGTAGTGCTAGTCCACAACCACTCTTGACGAGACAGCTTCCCACTTGCACTAAGGGATGAACTCGGCGTGGTTGAAAAACATGATAAAAACAATCTTTTTGGCGGACGCTTTAATCCTCCTCGTACACACATGTCTAAATGAAACCTTGTTAACTCTTGCTTTAACTCGATCAATGTTGTAGTAACAAATGTTGTTAAGTGTATCTTTGAGACATGATGTGTGACCGTTATATGGGGTAGTTCACTCTTTGTATACATGTGTTAGCACTTGTTTGATCTCCGCTTATATGTGCTAGGTGCTATTCTATTTGGTGAACACCTTTATAAAATGCCCAACACACGATCAAAATGCTTATGTTTCTTTTTTAGTACCACTTGGATCGGCTTGAGCATTGGTTTTGTCTTGTGCCTTTTGCTATACACTTGCTATACTTGCTAGATCATCCATGTACTCCAATTGCTATACTTGTGAAGCTCTACCTTTTGCATTTCTTTCATGGCATGATTTGAGGGGAGTTGCGTCTCTTTTGATCTAATCTTGATAAGTGCATGTGCCAACAAGGGGGAGAAACATCCACAAATCCGTAGAGTTCATTTGTGAGTATGCATTTGTCAAGGGGAGTTGCACTCCGGTTTGAGCTGTTTTTGCTAGATGCGTTGAGCCGTTGCCTCTTCTTGAGGGTCTAGCAAGTTTTTTCAGCTTTTTTGCCTTGCTAGTGATGTTGAGCCTTTTACCTCTTCTTGAGGGCTAGCTTTGGTTTTCTTGGTTTTCTTGGTCGCGTCGAGCCGTTGCCCATGTCTTTGGGGACCAAGTTGTGACTTTGCTTTGCTCATTGCAAATGACCCGTTTTCTGCTTGTCTTTGGCTCTTGGTCATTTGGATAGGTTGTCTCTGGTTTGTGTTGGTGTTGACAATGCACTCATCAAGGGGGATATTGAGGACACATGGTTTTACCATAACCAATGTGTGGACCTTTGTGTGATGAGTGATTGTCAACATGCCAACACAAGGCGTGTGTGTTCTTACTAACCGATGGCGTGCGGATACGTGTCAAACAATGGTGTCTCTTGGCTCATGTTGTCTCGAGTGTCGAGCTCGGAGACGAGTGGTCGACGGTCGGTGAAGATCAAGTAGGGCGTGCCGTCTTGACGGACCGGGTGCGGTGAAGGGCGGACGTGAGGCTTGGATCGAGGGACCCGAGGACCCCGGGCGGCCCGTACCGTGGTGGCTGGGCGTTGGGACATCGACCAGCGAAGTGTACATGGCGGGGACGCGTACGGGCTACGCTACTCGCGGAGGGTTTGGTGGTTTTGCCTCAAAACCATCGGCGGCATGGTTTCCCCGGTTTGCGCCTCAAAACCCGGGCGGAGGTCCCGTGCGGACGGACGACACGTGGCGGCATCGGGAGATTGCTTGGAAGCAAGGCTACGGTGAGAAGGCGCGGTGGCCGTCGGATCAAGTGAAGCCCGAGTTGGACCCTTATGCCCCCGGCTAAGTGGTGTGGCTCTTCATGTATCCAAGGGCAAAGAAGGAATGTAAAATAGACTTGCCCCTCCATAAATAAGGATGAGGTTCTCCTTCCCCCTCACTCTCGCCTATTTCCATTTTCCCTTAGGTTTTTCCTTCCTCTAGATGCTTTGTGAGAGAGAGGTCTCGCAAATCCTTGATTTGTACTCAAACCAGCGTGTATGGCAAGCCGAGCGCCGAGTCTCGACTGTTTCCTTCGTGATTAAATCACTCCGTGCCTATGTCTCGTGATGAAATTTGTGTTCTTCCCGAGTTGACTTTTGGGGCACTTTGCTCTTCGCATGATTTCTCCGTTTTCTAGACCGATTTTAGTCATTCTTCTTGCGTTGGATCGATCTATGACACAAGAGTGATGTTTCCACCGAAGGAATCGTGCTAGTTCTATTGGGAATATGCCCTGAGGTAATCATAGAGATGATGATATTCCGCTTGTATCCATGATATGTAATGTGTCCATTGAATATCCATTAAAGACAACTTGTATTGATTGGCAATTATGTGAATTGTTTGTGGAACTCTTTTACTTGTATGGTTATTCTATATTTGTCCCTCGGTCGGAGTTCATGTGAGGACACACATGAATATTAGACTAGCACATTATTAGTTGATGACTATGTTTCACAAGTCATGGACATGGAGATGTCGAACTAATAATGTGGGGCACATGTATGACATGTAGGCCGGATCGACCCGACATGAGATTGTCTCTATACACATCATATACGTTATGTCCTTCGACACGAGATTGTTGTATGTGCTCGAGATGTATATCGACTTGCTTAGGGGACCGACAAACGCTACTCCGTTACTTGGGTAGTTATAAAGGATGTCTTCGGGTTTGTCGAGAAGCATCTTTGAGACATAGACAGTCAAGATGGGACTTGCCCTCTCTCTAATGAGAGTGATATCACTTGGATCACTCAAGTGATTGGATCAACAAATGCATGGCCGTGCTTGGGTTAAGTGTTAACCCACGAGTTGAACCAAATATCATGTGGCAAAGGGAGTAACATGTATGTGGTCGTAGTGGTTCGTCGATATGATCATTTGCGTACACATAGGAGTTGTCACGCCTTGCTAGAGGCCGTTGTTAGCTATTGGGCGAATAGGAGTATTCGGCCCATGTCTATGTGTGCGTGAACCCATAGGGTCGCACGCTTAAGGGGAAGCCTAATTCGGTGGACTCGAATTAGATAAGGCTTAGGGTTTCTAATGGGCCTCCAACTCGGGAGCACATGAGAGACGCCTATATAAGTAGAGGGGAGGGGCGCGGCTAAACCTAATCCACGCCTTTTGGCAGCCGCCATCGCCCCACCACGCTCGCCTTCGCTGCCTCGCGGACCTAGCGGTCCGGAGGCGCATCGCTTCTCCTCGTACGTGTGTGATACCTCGGAAGTGCTTTGCATCCGGAGCACGAGGACGAACCGCAAGTGGTGGGAGGAGTTGCTGGACGACCACACAAGCGCACGGCACCGGCTTTGCGACGCGTCGACTACATCGAGTCGTCTTCCGCGCATCCGCGTCTAGTGGTAATCCCGTAACTCCGTAACTAGCAAGATCCTCGGGATATGAGGTAGAAAAGTTTTGTTTTCCGGCTAGCGTAGCACCTCATAACCCTACGGTGGTATCGAGCTATGCTTTAGCGTCGTTATAGGTTCGGATGTTGCATATGTGATATGCGCGGTTTTAGATGTGTCTCGATCTTGGTTCATGGTCTTGCCGCGTTGGTCTTGTAACGATCTACTCGCACCGGTCGGAATTCGCCATCCGAGTTAAGTGATACATGTAAATCCAATCACGCAAGCGAGTTAGAGATCAATCGATTGATCGAATTGAACCCTAGGTCAAGAATGCCGAGCGCATGTGATGCGCGCGGCGGTGATTGGATAGGCCGTCGGGCCGGGTTGCCGAGAAAATTTCTGTTCGTAAAACGGCCGTAATTTTTCAACCGTAACTCGGATGGAGACGATCTTTATGCCAAAATGTAGACAATTTCAAGATGGATCCAACCGAATCCCACTCCGTCGGATTCGATAAGATTAGAATTGTCAAAAGAGGTCCGCAAGATAGGGTTTTTCGCGATTTACTTTTAGTAGTCGAATCGGTTAACTCTGTTTTGCAGGATTTCGTGACTGGTATAGCCCTTATGTGTATGTGATGCATGTATGTAATTAATTCATGGCTTGCATGTCATGAGGATGACAATATGGGCCGGAGCCATAGAGATATTGTCAAAATTATTGTAATGGCTGCGTGCCCAATGTGATGACCTATCCGCGACTATGTAATTTTAATTCACTAGCTTTGGCGTTAGTGATAGTTAGTCATGGCGGATTCATCACCGAAGGATGGCATACATGGATCGTGGAGATGGAGATCACCATGATCAACGTATTGATGAGATGGAGATCTCGAAAAGAACAATGGGCTATACCAAATCATATCCGTGTTTATGTCAGTTCTTACTATGTTCTACTTTCACATGCTATAATGTTTTTGTCTACATTCGTGCGGTAGTGAAGTAGAACGATCCCCGCAATGTTTTGAGTTCGTGCTCCCCAAACCTTGCACTGTCACCTTGTACAATCGGTGGTGGGTCTATGAAATTAGGGTGCCACCGATTTTCCTTGACTAGACGGGTTCGTATCGATACTCTCATCGAGAAGGTTTGGTTGCTTAAACAAGGTCATCCTAATGGTTAGGGACCTTGGAGCATAAGAAGTTGGTAACCCAAGCATAGAGATGCTATCCAACAACAAGAGTCATATGTGATATGATTAGCAAAGAGTTGCTTACCGATCTATCATGTCTTCTAGCGGTGATGCTAAAGCTCACTAGTCGACTTGCTAGTTGTGGGTCTTGAATCACTAAATTTCAATCGAGGGATATTGATTTTAGTGGGAGTAGATTATATTTGATATTATTTACTCTATCATGGATATTTTGTCTTAGTATTTTGCATTACTTTTGTTGTAGATTAAATGGCGTCCCCTAAGCAACCATTTACTTTGCGTTCAATTCTTGAAAAAGATAAGTTGAATGGAACAAACTATGCGGATTGGATCCGCAATCTGAGAATCGTTCTCAGGGCTGAGAAAAAGGAGGAATATCTAGACACCCCTTTACCGATGAGCCCGCTGAAAATGCATCTCGTCGTGAAAATGCTTACAAGAAAGCATGATGCTGATCTTGAGATAAGCTACTTTATGCTTGCATGTATGGAACCCGATCTGCGGATGCGGTTGATAACAATCACTCGGCGAACGATATGATCGTAGCGCTTGGAGGAGATGTTCCAAACTCAAGCTAGGGCTGAAAGGTTCAATGTCTCTAAGGCGCTTGCTGAAACCAAGCTAGCGTAGGTGCAAACATGGGCCACACGTAATCAAGATGGTTGGTTACACTCAGAGGTTGGAGAAGCTAGGCTTCCCAATTGGCCAAGAGTTGGCTACTGATTTCATTCTCTCGTCTCTACCGCCCAGCTATGGAAACTTCATTGCGAACTACCATATGCATGGTGCGGAGAGGGGTTTGAATGAGTTGTGTGGCATGCTGAAAACAGCAGAGGCAGACATTAAGAAGCAGGTTGGTGGCCAAGTGTTGGCTGTCCTAATAAGCCTAACTTTAAGAGAAAGAAGGGTCAGGGGAAGAAAAAGGGCAAGGCTAAAGATGTGATCTCCAAGCACCTCGCCCGCCCCAATCTTCGGACGACCGTGATGCTAAATGTTTTCATTGTGGTGGGGAAGGTCACTGGAAAAGAAACTGCTAGGCGGTACTTGGCGTCCTTAAAGAAGGACGGCGGTAGTAAAGGTACTCCCGCTCATACGCTTTGTTGTTTATGTTAGTACACTAACTCTTATATCAATTATTGGGTATTTGATACCGGATCGGTTGCTCATATTTGCAATTCGATGCAGGGAATGATAAGAAGTAGAAGCGTGGAGAAAGGAGAGGTTGATTTCCGCGTGGGCAACAATGCAAGAGTTGTCAGTTGAACGCCGGGACGATGCAACTTCACCTTCCGTCGGATTTATTATGAAATTGAATAATTGTTATTTTGTTCCTAGTCTAAGTCGAAACATTATGTCACCTTCATGTTTGATGAAGGATGCTTATTTATTTGCGAGTAAAGACAATGGTTGTGTTATCTCGAAGAATGATATGTTTGTGGCTTTTGCATCCATTATGAATGGATTATTTATTTTAAATCTTGATGATGCACCTGTCTGTAATGTTAATGCTAAAAGGCCTCGACTTAATGAGTTAAGTCCTACATATATGTGGCATTGTCGTTTGGGTCATATAAGTGAAAAGCGCATGAAGAGGCTTCATGATGATGGGCTTCTAACTTCGTTTGATTTTGAATCTTACGAGACATGTGAGGCTTGCCTATTAGGCAAGATGACCAAGACGCCTTTCTCAGGTTTTCCTAAGAGAGCGTCTGACTTATTGGAACTAGTACATAGTGATGTATGTGGACCAATGAGCACGATGCCTAGAGGCGTTTCAATACTTCATAACTTTTACGATGACTTTAGTAGATATGGCTATGTCTACCTAATGAAGCATAAGTCCGAAACATTTGAAAAGTTCAAAGAATTTCAGAATGAAGTAGAGAACCAATGTGGCAAGAAAATTAAGGCCTTGCGATCCGATCGTGGAGGCGAATATTTGAGTCACGAGTTTAGCAATCATCTTAAGAGTTGTGGAATTGTTCCACTTACGCGCTGGAACGCCACGAGAGAAATGGCGTGTCGAGCGGCGTAATCGGACTTTGTTGGACATGGTTCGGTCTATGATGAGCCGATCGGACCTACCTTTATCGTTTTGGGGATACGCACTAGAAATAGCCGCTTTCACATTGAATAGGGTACCATCTAAGTCCGTAGTTAAGACACCATATGAGATATGGACTGGGAAGAATTCTAGTTTGTCTTTTCTAAAAATTTGGGGTTGTGCAGTTTATGTCAAACGGCTTATATCAGATAAGCTAACACCCAAATCGGACAAATGCTTTTTCGTGGGATATCCGAAGGAAACTTTAGGATATTACTTCTACAACCGCTCAGAGGGCAAAGTGTTTGTTGCTCGAAACAGTGTTTTCTTAGAGAAAGAGTTTCTCAAAAGAGAGAAGAGTGGACAAAAGGTGTATCTTAAAGAAGTTCAAGATGAGCCAGTCGAGAAGGACTCTACGAGTGATGCTAATGTAGCAGAACAAGTTGAGATGCCCGTGGCCACCGAAACACCTCCACAACCACGAAGATCGGCGAGACTTCACGAGTTGCGTGGGATCCTCATTATTGTTGGACGATGATGAACCGGAACATACGCCGAAGCAATGATGGACTCAAATTCCTGAGCAATGGCGAGTGCCATGAGATCCGAGATAGATTCCATGGGAGATAATCAAGTTTGGAACTTGGTTGACCCGCCTGATGGTGTTAGACCCATCGAGTGCAAATGAATCTATAAAAAGAAGAAAGATATGGACGGAAATGTTCACGTCTATAAAGCTCGACTTGTCGCAAAGGGTTTTTGGCAAGTTCAAGGAATTGACTACGACGAGACATTCTCTCCAAGAGCGATGCTTAAATCTATCCGGATCATTCTAGCAATAGTCGCCTATTTCGATTATGAGATTTGGCGAGATGGATGTTAAAACAACCTTTCTAAATGGAAATTTAGAGGAGGACGTGTATATGATACACCGAAGGTTTTGTTGATCCAAATAATGCTTTGGAAAAATATGCAAGCTTAAGAAATCTATTTATGGGTTAAAGCAAGCATCTCGGAGTTGGAACATTCGTTTTGATGAGGTTGTCAAAGGGTTTGGCTTCCGTCGGGAATGAAGAAGAGCCTTGTGTTTACCAAAAGGCTAGTGGGAGCTGCCGTTGTGTTTCTAATCTTGTATGTGGATGACATACTATTGATTGGGAATGACATTCCTATGTTGCAATGTAAAGACTTCACCTGAATAATAGTTTTTCTATGAAGGATTTAGGAGATGCGGATACATCTTGGGCATTAAGATCTAAAGAGATAGGTCAAAAAGGCTAATAGGATTATGCCAAAATACATACATTGACAAGGTGTTGAAACGGTTCAACATGGAGCAATCCAAGAAAGGGTTCTTGCCTATGTCGCATGGTATGCGCTTTAGTGACAAGCAATGTCCTTCATCAGATGAAGAGCGCCAACGCATGAGTAAGGTTCCATATGCTTCGGTGGTTCCATCATGTATGCCATGATATGTACTCGCCTGCATGTCTCATATGCTCTAAGTGTTGCGAGCGGTACCAAGGCAATCCTCGTGAGAGTCACTGACGCCGGTTAAAAACATCCTTAAGTACTTGAGAAGGACTAAGGATGAGTTCCTGATCTATGGAGGTGAGGAGGAGCTCGTTGTAAATGGTTACACTGATGCTAGCTTCCAAACGGATGTAGATGATTCACAATCTCAATCAGGTTTTGTGTTCACGGCAAATGGTGGTGCAGTAAGCTGGAAAAGTTCCAAGCAGGAGACAGTATCCGATTCTACAACAGAAGCCGAGTACATTGCGGCTTCCGAAGCTGCAAAGGAAGGTGTTTGGATGAGGCATTTCCTCATTGATCTTGGTGTGTTTTCTAATGCGGCTAGCCCATTGAATCTACATTGTGACAACAATGGGGCGATAAGCGCGAGCTAAGGAGCCAAGGAATCACCGAAGAACAAACATGTACGATGGAAATTTCACCTCATTCGACAGCTTCATCGGCGAAGGTGAAATTAAAATGTGCAAAATACATACGGATTTGAATGTAGCATCCGTTGACAAAGGCCCTTCCACGGCCCTAAGCATGAGGCGCACATGAGGTCTATGGGGATTAGACATCTTAGAGATTAACTCTAGTGCAAGTGGGAGACTGTTGGGAATATGCCCTAGAGGTAATCATAGAGATGATGATATTCCGCTTGTATCCATGATATGTAATGTGTCCATTGAATATCCATTAAAGACAACTTGTATTGATTGGCAATTATGTGAATTGTTTGTGGAACTCTTTTACTTGTATGGTTATTCTATATTTGTCCCTGGTCGGAGTTCATGTGAGGACACACATGAATATTAGACTAGCACATTATTAGTTGATGACTATGTTTCACAAGTCATGGACATAGAGATGTCGAACTAATAATGTGGGCACATGTATGACATGTAGGCCGGATCGACCCGACATGAGATTGTCTCTATACACATCATATACGTTATGTCCTTCGACTGAGATTGTTGTATGTGCTCTAGATGTATATCGACTTGCTTAGGGACCGACAAACGCTACTCCATATCGGGTAGTTATAAAGGATGTCTTCGGGTTTGTCGAGAAGCATCTTTGTCAGAGACATAGACGATCAAGATGGGACTTGCCCCTCTCTAATGAGAGTGATATCACTTTGGATCACTCAAGTGATTGGATCAACAAATGCATGGGTGCTTGGGTTAAGTGTTAACCCACGAGTTGAACCAAATATCATGTGGCAAGGGAGTAACATGTATGTGGTCGTAGTGGTTCATCTGATATGATCATTTGCGTACACATAGGAGTTGTCACGCCTTGCTAGAGGCCGCTGTCAGCTATTGGGCGAATAGGAGTATTCGGCCCATGTCTATGTGTGCGTGAACCCATAGGGTCGCACGCTTAAGGGGTTGGAAGCCTAATTCGGGTTGGACCCGAATTAGATAAGGCTTAGGGTTTCTAATGGGCCTCCAACTCGGGAGCACATGAGAGACGCCTATATAAGTAGAGGGGAGGGGCGCGGCTAAACCTAATCCACGCCTTTTGGCAGCCGCCATCGCCCTCCACGCTCTCGCCTTCGATCCTCGCGGACCTAGCGGTCCGAGGCGCACGCTTCTCCCTCGTACGTTTGTGATACCTCGGAGGTGCTGCATCGGAGCACGAGGACGAACCGCAAGTGGTGGGAGGAGTTGCCGGACGACCACGCAGCGCACGGCACCGCTAAGCGACGCGTTCGACTACATCGAGTCGTCTTCCGCCGCATCCGCGCATCTAGTGGTAATCCCGTAACCCGTAACTAGCGGTAGATCCCCGGGATATGAGGTAGAAAAGTTTTGTTTTCCGGCTAGCGTAGCACCCTCATAACCCTACAAGTTCCTCTTGAGATCAAAGATCCACGTGATTTTCTCTCCGGCCGCTCAAGAACACTCTTTTTCGCCCCTCTCTTGATTTCTCCATCTCTACTTCGAATTGGCCGATGATTTTTGGTGGATAGGCTCTCCTCTGTATAAGCAACAACATTCCTAAATTTGGTTGCAAGAGGTTTCGATTTGAGGAAGTTAGGGTCGAATCTTGGAGAAGCGATTTTCGGGCGTTTTTTTAAGGGTCGCGGACAGTCCGGCCACGACACGCGGACTGTCCGGCCCTTGTGTTCTTGAAGTGTCGTTTCAAGTTCTTAGGCGCGTGGCCGTTTACGCAGCATCAAGGACAGTCCGGCCTCTTCGCGCGGACAGTCCGACGGCCGGAAGGAATGAGACAGTGGCTTTCGTGAACTTCCTATTGAGGTGACTCGCGAACAGTCCGGCCCCTACAGTGCGGACAGTCCGACGTGTAAACTCCAGGACAGTACCGAGCTCTCACCTTCCTGTTCACTTCTCGGACGATGACCCGCGGACAGTCCGGCCTCTAAGCTCGGACAGTCCGACGTTGTCTTGCTCCAGCAGAACAGAATCTGTCCGAGAAGCTTGTTTCCTGTCTTTTGATCCGCGGACAGTCCGGCCGTGTGACTTGGACAGTCCGGGTTTTCTTCAGTTTTCACAGCGCTTGTTCGACACCGGTACGGAATATAGGCGGACCGGTCCGGCCCCCAAACACGGACAGTCCGACGTGCAAGTCCTGTGTTCGTCCGGCCCTGTTCCGTGGAGTGTGTTTTCAGGAAGTTCAACCGCGGACAGTCCGATCCATACCTGCGGGCGTCCGACCCGGTTGACAGTCCGGACGAGAGAACTTCGGACAGTCCGCCGTTGAACCGAGCAGTCAGATTTCTCCGTTTGCGATCGTTTGTACTGTTTGTTCTTCCGTTTCTTCTTATTGTAGTGATCCGTAATTCACTAGGGGAACATCCACCTCTCATTAAGGCCGTGATCACTACGATTTGTGCATTGCTTTTTGGGGTTGATTGTTTGGGCCTGGACGAGAAAGTTTGAAAGAAATTTTTGAGGCTCCTCTGGCCGTTACGGTCCTTCAACTATTCCATTTAGCCATTTGACAGTGTGTTTTGTCTGCATTTCACTTTCACTTGTAATAAAGAATTCTCTCTGGTCGTAGTTAGCCTAGGTCATGACATGCATAAACTAAATGAGAAAGGATCATGCAATGGCTGAAAGATCACGATCACGGAGGTGGGCTTGACCTCGCTCGCTCTCTCGTAAGTAAATAAAGCGGTTACATGCATATCTAGCCGGCCGGCGAAACTTTATTCGTTCCACGCTAGCTCATTTCGTAGAGGTTTCATAATGCTGCAAATTAACTTTACAGTGCGGTTTGCATATGCTGTCAAAGGAGCAATTGAAATGTTGGAAGGAATGGACATATTAACTAATAATAGTGCTGTTTAGTACGTAGCACTATTAGTTAATTCCTCTGACCGGCCGTATGCCGCAAATCCAAGTTGATCCACCGTCCACGATCGGGCGAATGCAGGTGTTGTGCATGCACAAGATCGACAACCGTGACAGAGTCAGCCGACCATTTTCCAGTCAACGTACGTAGAGGTCGGCCTGAAATTCTGTGCAAAGTTTTTTTTCCCACTCGTCAAAGAAAGAAGAAGAAAAAATGCTGGCCAAGATGAGAGATGAGACAGGTTGCGTGGCTGCCGGACAATGTTGGATGCGTGCGTACGCCGTACGTAATTGTTGGTACAGCTCGATGGAGCATGGAACATGGACGATGCATGGACTGATGAGCCGGCCGGTTTCATCGAAGCTGCCGCGCGCAGTGCAACTTCACTTGCATTTAATTTGCCTCTACAACGATTGACTGGCGCATGCAAAACGCAAATGGAGCCCGACACCAACATGATCGAGGGAGCAGAGTCGTCGTGCCATGAGTCCATGACCGCGGATGAGATGACAAGGAACGGCTGCTGTTTGTTGATTGTTGTACTCAATTGTACTCAGAATGAAGTCAGACCACACCCGAGCAGCCGGCCTCATTTTCTGAGCAGTTTCACGCTGCAACTTTCTGCCAAATCGTTTTTACGTGCTTCTTCTTAATTGTTTTCTTCTATTCTACCTTTTGATGCCACGATTCTTAGCTTTCAGAGCGCCAAACAAACGGAATGGGTTCAAATATTTGACTGCGACATTTCTAGAAGCTCAAAAGGCAAAATTTCTATATAATCTCTAGCGTACGTGTAGCTAGCTGTACGTGTTCGGCCACTGTAAAAGGAGGCATAATGCTTGATAAGGGAACGGTCTTCGTCTACTTTCCAGTTTTCCATGCCTATGTGCACCTAGCTCTTACACCGTCCCGTTACTATAGTACTACCATTCAGTCTCGCCGTACACGGCCAATGGCAGTCAATCAGATGACCAGTCAACCTGGAGATATGGAATTTTTGTGGAAAGCGAGAGAGATCGTCGATCCACACAGTTGGACACGAGGAGATGGATCCAAGATTTGACTGACTGCTCCCCAGCCACACACACAACGACACAACGTTAGATGCGTACCTATCTCTATGGCCTGACTGATGTCTGATGACTAGCAGTAGATCGTGGCAATGGATGATGAGTCGACTGACTTTCCTCAGTTCCATCGGAAATCTTCTTGTCACAGTGGTGATACGTGTACATAAGACTATCTCCAACAATAGATAGCTAAAATAGAGACCTATTGTATATTTTCGGCGCTGCACGCAGTTAAAGGGTCACTAACCCAAACATTACCTTCTCCAACAGCCACCGCAAATGCAAAGCCACGAGAGAGAGAGAAAAAAAAAACAGCCGTGCAGGCATACCCCCGACTCCTTCCTCCTCAAATCTGCCGCCCATGCCGGCCCGCCGCACCCCACCCCGCCCCAGATTGCTCAGCGCGCCGGCGCGGCAGCATCAATACCATCTCCGAGGAGCCCCACCACTACGCGTGCTTGCCCAGCACCGACCCGGCGGCCCTCGCATGTGCCATCTCCGGCGAGGCCAGCGCCGGGGCCTCCAAAGACCCGTGCAGGGACGAGTCGCGGCTGAGCACCTGCTCGTCGCCGCCTCCACACGCTCCGCCGCCTCGCCTTCTCCCCGTCACCGACGCCCTCGCCCTCCGCGTTGCGGCCCTTCCTTGACGTCGTCCACTTCCTCTATTCCAAATTATAAGTTATTTTATTTTTAGATATATGACAATCTATATACCTAAAAAGTAAAATAGTTTATAATTTAGAACGGAAGGAGTATAACTTTCAAATCGATTCGTGCTGAGAATGAGATACTGTTGGAACTTGGAAAGTAAGTTACTTTAGATATAAGTGTACTCAACTTTACAAAATTAAATTAAACTTTAGAGATGTATTGAGATCATATACACTTTGAGTTTGTTTATGGTGTATTTCAATTTTGTTATAAAAGGTATGCATTTTTTTTACAGAATCACCACTAAAAAAGAATGCTCTTACGTACCTAGAATAATTGTGATCCTCACAGAACCAACCTTCGCTTTTGGAGGTGATTTCCTCAATAGTTAAGATGGGGCACATCAGTGAGCGTTTGTTTGTGGCAAGTGGGTGGGCAAATCGGGCAGGGCGGCGCATGCTAGCAGGTGGGGGCGTTATTGTTCGGCTGGTAACGAACTATGGAAACCGCATCTGCTTACAGATGGGTCCGGTCAAGGGCGCGTGCGTGTGCTCGGCCGATTCGAGTCGCCGGACGACGTCGACTTGCCCAGAGGAATAGTGCGTGCGTCGCGTGCGGCTTTTCCTTCAACGGTTCCCCCTCGTTCCAGGAGGGCCGAACGAACACAGGGAGGAATAAGACAAGCCCACGCTTTTTACCAGCAGATTCTCCTCAAGTACTTTACTCTCCCTTTTTTGGAACAGCCGCAGGTACTTTTAATCGAAACCATATACTCACACCTCCATTCAAGAAGAAAAAGGAAAAAAAAGAAATCAATTCAGTTCAACGTCTGACCAAACTAAAATAGGAAGCAAATTGGGTACGGACGTCCCTACCGAACTCGGTAGGCACCTATCTCGGATTCCAGACACGTGTACACATCCACCGCATCTAAAGGCGCGCGCAGGAACCTCCTCTCGGCTTCGATCCTCTTCTCGGCTCCACCGCGCCCTCTCGAGCGAAGCTATGGTCACGGACTCGCGGCTGACGGCTCGGGCTTGTCCCATCCCGTCTCCTCTCCTTTCTCCTCTCCTTTCTCCTGCCTTTCAGTCAGCCGCCGCACCTCTCTCCGACTCTCCCCACGGCGGCAGCCGGCAGCTGCATCTGCCCGACTCCATTGCCGACTCTCCCCCCTTTGCCATGGACGGGCGTCCTGTGCGAGGCCGCTGGTGCCGCCAACAAGGTCGTCCGACGCCATGGCTGGTGGCTGCAGACCCTCTGCGAGAACCTCACCAGCAACATCTCGTCGTTGGAAGCGATTCGTTGTTCCGGCTCCACTGCGCCCTCTTGATTCAACGGTGCCGGAGATGCAACAAGTGGATTTCAACGAGGCGCACGGTGCGATTTTGTTTGTCATCTGCTCTGTTTTTTTTTCACACGACTATTGAAGTTTATAGCTATCGTGCTCTTTTGATTTTAGTTTTACTGCTCCCATAAGACAGCATGAGATTGCCTCCGTCGTCCGTGCCTTGCACAACTTTTTATTTATTATCTGACAATATGGGAAACAGTTGTTTATGAGTTCGTATGAGTTCGCTGCGAGACCTGGTCCTCCCTTCCTCCACGAGATGAACAAGCACCTCTTTGATATGCATTTTAATTTGCAAAAAAAAAGGATTGATGTTGCAAAAAAAAGGACGGGCAGAAACAGAATGGGTAGAAAATGGTATAATTGCATACATAGTTATCCAACATGATCCAACATAATTGCAAGAATTGATTCATTGATAAGAAGCACGGGCTAGGCACATAATCAATTTGTATGACAATCAATGGAATCTATATCCCAGAGTTATCAGAATTCATCTGACATTGATATGGTTAAGTCTAACTCATCTGACATTTTATTTCTCTAAAATATGCAGGTATTCAGGGTGAAAAAAGAGAAGTGTGTATAGGCTCCATTGTAAATAGAGGGATATGGTCGTAGCTTTGATCGCCGATCGATGTCGCTGTGGTGCCTTTCAACCATGTTCCTATGTGTCTGCGGAGTGGATGATGGCTTGTAACCCAGAATGATCAGTCACTTTGTAGAAACAATCTGTGCGACTTGTCATTTCTTTTCTGAACTTGCTTTGTAGGAGTTAGTAGCACAGGAGCAATGAAGGCTAACACTGCCTATTTAAAGTAATATGACTGAGCTTTTTGCTAGCTATATGTAAGACATTTGCTAACATTTATCTTCACCGAGAAGGTCTGTCCATCTACAAGACCCATTTTCGGTGTAGCAAGACTGTCATTCCAGTGTATAAAAAAGGAATGGGAGAAGCAATCATAATTTTTAAAACTATTATTTCCATAAATCACACAAGTCAAGAGTAGGCCAACATTTCTGATTGTGAACCTGCATATGCAATTGTATGAAGATATCACAAAGAAGATATGCCAATAAAGAACCGAGAAGGATATCGATCATAAACTTATTTCAGAACATCCGAGATGATTTCAAACATTTTTTCATAACAATCATTGTTTTTCAACACATCCATCCAATTGATCACTACACAATGTGATCACTACACTAAACTTGGTTGAAATGTTGCTCCAAATTGCGTAGTACATTGATCATGTCAAATCTGTCTATGCTAAAAATCACATTGTTCCTGTTTAGGAGTACAAGGCTGGTTCAATTTTCACATTATTGCCATTGTAGAGTTCACCTCAGCATTCTTCTATCTTCAAGTAGCTGCACTAAGTCTGGTTCAGTTTGAGCAGCATTCTTTCCCAAAATCGATGGTCAATCTGACACAGCCGTCACCTTCAATGGCAAGATTGTACATACTTCATGACTACAAGAATTTGGTACTGAACATATCTCCAGCTTATAGTATCACATATCAGATCCTTGAATTTCAAAGCCTTTCTTCTCTTGATTCCTGAATATTATTCAGAACGATAAATCATTTAGACGCACTTGTATTCAGAGGAAAATAAAATGGTGATCGTACCTTCATCTCAAGTTCCTCCTTGACCATCTCCTTCTGGACACCGTCACCACGAGTCCTCCTTGCTGGCCACATAAAACCACCACTTCAAACTAGAAACCCACGCTAGAGCTAGGCAGGGAGGATAGTGCAGGCTGTTGTGACAAAATGCACAGCCATGCTCTATGAGTGTGTATGCATGCTCCAGTATAAAATGAACAACTCCATACTTAGTTTCAGTTTTTGCATGATGGAAAAGAGATGACAAAATAATACCAATCAATCAATGACCAAGTTACATTTTATAGAATGCAGAGCTTATAAAGTGGACTACACATTGACATTTCGCTTCAAATGCATAGGCGTATGAACAAGGTATCTGCTGTCTTCTGCATATATGTGACAGCACTGAGCTCCAGTTGCATCGCTCACCTTGGCATGGTTCAGAGATACGAAGTGAGGCATTTGACTGAACAGATGGTGGGCAGGCGGAGCAGGGTTCGTAGGCGAGCCGTATGCAGGCCTGGGAACTGGCGGCAACATTCATCTGTTTCTTGTGCAGATGCAGTGAATGAGGGAAATCTCTTGCAGCAGAAGGACGGAGCATCACATAATACAAATCAAACAGTTCTAGGGTTTCACAATTCAAAATCAGAGGTCGGACTAACCGAGGGCTGCCGGCAGGGGATGGAGACGGTGTCACGCGCTCCTGAGAGAAGACTTCGACAGGGAGGAAGCTCGCGCTGGCCATGGAGGAGGGGAGGTCGCGCACGAGCGCTGCGGTGCTCCCCCAGGCCCCTTGCGGGCTCACATAATGGTTCTGGCGGAGGCCGAGGTGGCGGCGCGTGCGGCCTCGGCGAGGGTGGCGTTGTACGCCATGGGGCGCGCCAGCGAGCGCGGAAGTGACGGCGGCGGCGGCGGCGGCGGCAGCGGATAAGGCCCGTCCTTCCCCTGCTAGCGCTTGGAGCCGAGCGGGGAGCGTGCGCAGGCTCAATCGCGACGAGCCAAGCCAAAGCCGGGTGGGTAGTGTGGAGTGAGCCGATGCAATACCTGCCCACGCGTCGTCAACTGATTGGGAGTCCGCACCGAGCCGGGTGAGGACTATCCGTACCGAATTTATTCCCCTAAAATATCTTAAAATTAACAAAATTTGTAGAAGAATACTAACAACATTTTAAAGTTTAAACAAACAAATAGAAAATAACGTCTACACTTACGACAATAAAATTAGTATCATTAAATACAATATAAAATATATTTTCATAATATACTCACCTAGCTAGTCATTATTAATCAAACATAAGAAAGTGACTTAAGACAATTCATTTGAGTAAATTACATTCATATTTTAGAGTGACGAGCAGTATAGTAGTGTAGGAGTACTCCCCCATCCCAAAATAATTATCGTTCTTAATTCTCGAGAAATAGCTTGCTAGCAATTATAAATTATAATATATTAATATTTATACTAAGTAATTAGTACCATCGTAGAAAAATCTTTAAATCTACTTTTTATTAAAATTATTTAAAAAAATATAAATATTACATATATTTTTTATAAATCGAGTCAAATTTATGGTCTTAAAATTTATTTTGGGACGGAGTGAATATGTTTTTAAGTTCATAACCTACCGTTCAGTCCAGCAGCCGCATTGATGAGTGTATTGCAGTTGCAGACAGCAGAGATCCAGAGGAGACGGAAAATAGCAGCCACATTGACCTTAAAAAAAATACTAGCAGCCACATTCGATTGGGATGTCCACCCGCGACCATATTAACGCGATGATGACCAGACGATTGATATTGTTCGATTGCATGGGAAGTCGGCTAGTGTATTAAAAATTGATTGACTTTGTGATCCACGCACCAATGCCCTCTGTGTCTGATAGTGGTATCGCTGGTACATGATTGACTTCTCTGTGTTTCATTATTTCATTTGACAAATTGATAAAAATAGAATAAAACATAGTACACATGGGGAGAAATTGCACATTGGAGTCTACGTAGCTATTGACGGAATTGATCCACAACAGATGTATAGAGAAAAAAGAAAAGATCATACTGCTGCATTGCATAGCAGCAGGGCTTCTTCTGATGTTTGCCCGGTAGCTTCCTAAAACAGGCACACGTCAGACACTCCATGGTTATTACTACTCCATTTAGCTATTTGACAGTGTGTTTTGTCTGGGTTTTCACTTTCACTTGTAATAAAGAATTCTGTGTCAGTAACTCTCGTCCTCACCCTGCTGACCCAGTTGCCAGCCGGCCCAGGCCAAGAGGAACAAGAGTTGTCGGGTCTCTGGTCCGGAGTGGGCCTCCTCAACTTGCGACGCCAGGCAGCCCATGACCGAGTGAAGATGAAGCCCTCCGTCTGAGCAGATAAGAAGGACCGGTAGTGGAGGACAAAGGACAAGCTTGAACCATTTGCATTTTCATATTTCTAGTTTCCTTTCTTGTAATACAAGTTGAACTAGTAGAAGTAATTGATCCTGTCGTCGCCGTCTCCGGCGCCGGTGAACCTTACCACCGTACTCGTTCAGCCGACAGCTGACAGTGGTATCAGCTCCTTCGCCTCGCTTCCTCGCTCTGGATTCGGCTCCATTCCCCCACCTCCACTACACCCGACTGTTGGCGGTCCTTAACTCGATTCTAACCCCGCCAACATTAGCCTAGGCAACACTAAATTTCACCTAGAATAGGGCTCTACTCTAACTATCTCCACAATGTGGCGCAGATTTCTTATTTTGCAGGACATCACTGAAATACACACAAAAAGGGCCAAGACATGAACAAAAACACCCATGAAGAAATACCTTTTATTTTGGGTCCAAGCAAAACAGAGGAATGCGGAGAGAAGGGCCAGTTTGCCCGCGTACAAATCGAGCCCCGACGACGCAAGGAGAACTAAGTAGAACTATATCAAAATGAGCCCAACTCACCAAAGCACCGGCATGGTTCAACTCGGGAGGCCGAGGAGAGCACGTGGGTCAAATTTGGGCCAATTTGGCTCCGGACCGAGTGCGGGCGCGCCTCGTGCGACGCGCACGGGCGGGCCCCGTTTCTGCCCAATTTTTGTCCTGTAGCTCCATCCCGGCGGCCCAAGGCCAATGACGGTGGTGTTTCGGTATGGAAGGTTTGGAAACCGCCTATGGAGGTCGGTTTTGTCCTTTCCATGTGGGGATGGCATATTTCCAAGGAGCCCCTCTTCTCCACCTATAAAAGGAGGCCATTCCCCCTCCTCTCAAGACACAATTCAGCCAAGGAGCATACATACAAGAGAAATAGAGAGGAGAGCAAGCCACATTCCAACACTAGCTTCTAGCTAGACTAGTATAGGGAGTGAGTGAGGAGAAGTAGAAGGAATCCTAGAGTGCCGGCTTCCTCTACCTCTTGCACTTGGCTTGCCTTGCCTTGTACATCGGGCGTGGGCGGAGTGCCGGCTTGTCGGCATCCTCCACACTTGTACCTCGACGGACATCTTGCTAATTGGAGTAAGAGTTCGTGTTTACCCTATGGTTCTAAGTTCTTAAGTAAGTTATCTTTGTTCGCTTTATACTTGCGGGTTCGTCGTTCGTCCTTGTGACGGGTACTCTAGTAGAAGGACCCCGGAGACGGGTAAGCCTTGAGCTCACGCTAGAGTAGTAGTTATAGCATAGACGTGGTGTCTAGGCTAGATACTACCTTCGTTTGCCTCGTGCCCCACGGTTGAGGTGGTAGGCGGCGGTGGTGACAGCCCCGTCCGTCCCTCGTAATCCCCACGTTCGGGTTCGACGTAGAGCCGTAGGCCGGCAACGCTTGCGAGACCAAGTGTTAACCGGTGCCCGAAGTAAGTCTATAGCGGCAAAGTTACCTTCACTTAGGATCTTCCCATAGAAAACCTCACTACCCAAGCTACTCTCCATCTCACCTCTTTGGGAGAACTAGTTAGGAGACTTACAGACCGTTCCCTGTGGAAAATACGATACTCGAATACTTCCGGTGAAATGCTACAACGGTACTTTCCGTGCGTTTGCGGACTTTTCGTTTGCGTTAAGAAATACCAACAAGCATTTAAAACGCCGTTCTTGCGGGGAACGGTTGTCGTAATTATCTTCGAACCTAGTTCATCCCGTGTATCATTTCCTTGATTTTTATTTTATTTATAAAAAAGACCTTTTCAATGGAGCAAAAATCTATCCAAAGAACTTGGTGCTCCAAAGGGCGAGTTCTTAGAGCCACCAAAATCATCGAAGCCAATCACGGCTTCTAGCTATGAACTCCGCCCGGCTTTATAGCCTTGGTTCGGGAACAAACCTTCTCGGGGTTTGATGACAAAACCCATATCACCATTTACGGGAGTTTGAGCAGCTCGTGCATGCACGACCATTGCGGGCATGTCACATGATACTTTGCGGTGGAAGTTGTTTCCTTTCTCTCTTGATGAGGGGGCGAAACAATGGTACACCCATAACGTAGGGAAGGTAAACGGAGATTGGGAAGAATTGAGGAACAATTTTTGTCTCACATTCTTCCCTATACCTCGAATCGCTTCCTTGCGTCAAGGGATTCTCAACTTCCAACAAAAAGAGAAGGAAACGTTAGGCGTAGCTTGGGACAGATTTTTAAACCTAACCCGTACTGGCCCAAACTTGTCTATACCAAACCATGTGTTGTTACAACACTTTTGGTTAGGTCTTAGCAAGGAGTCTGTCCTACAGCTCGATACTGCCGCCGGAGGTTCTTTTCAACATAAAACCGTAGCAGAAGGAGAAGCTATTTTAGATCGCATCTTAGAGAACGCTCCTACCTCTCCGTGTAGAGCCAGAGCCAAAATATGAGGAAGTCTATTCGGCCAAGGTCGAACCCATAGCTCCCATTCAGAGACCCTCACCCGAACCGGAATCTTCGAGGGAAGATTTTCAACCCTCAGAAGATCCATACTTCGAGGACGAATTAGAAGATTTTGGGAACACCTCGAAGTATTTATGAGAAAAGAGACCACCGGTGCATGTCACTCCTTGTGATCCCCTAGACAAAGCATTCCTTGAGAAATCAGTTAGGGAGTTGACTTCTATCCTGAGCACTGAATGGGTAGAAGAAGCGGAGCTTTCTTCTGAAGAAATTCAGATTCGCAACCCTTCTTTTACCATCCAATGCCAACTCTTTAGGAACATGGTGGATGTGCTTTACAGCCCTCTTGTCGGAGCAAATATCATGTCACTATCTTTCATGCTGACCTATTTAGGTGATAAACCCCTTGCTCCGACAAACAAATCTCTCGAATTGCCCCACGATCCGGCTTAAAAGGATGTGGGATTGTGCACAACATAACAAGTGCCTCATGATAATGTCGAAATGGCCCTGGACTTTCATGTCTTTGACATCCGGGATTTCGACATACTAATTGGGCACCCCCGGAGAAAATTTTTATAATCCATCAAAAATAGGGAAATCGACTTAAAACTAGGGAGAGAATCATTCCGGTTCAAGTCACTCGAGCCGGGAACTCGGTGGCCGAACCTCCCCTAGTGTGCCCGTGGAAGTCATGGCGGTTGAGATGTTTGAGTCACCCGAGTCGTCCCTAGAAAAGATGTCAAATTCTTCATAGAAGAAGAAGACGAATTTGGGGAGACCGTTGACCTTCCCATAGGGGAGAGACCGCCTAGACCTCCGGTTGAGCTTAAACCCCTACCCGAAGGATTGCGGTATGTTTTCTTGAACGGCGACACACAAACTCCCGTCATAATAAGTGATAAACTTAGTGACGAGGAGACACCAAACTCATCGTGGTTCTAGAAAAACATAGGCCGATCTTTGGGTACTGTTTAGATGACCTTAAGGGGATAAGCCCAACACTCTGTACCCATCGCATTCCCGTAGAACCGACTAGCACACCTACACCGAAAACTTAACAAGGCAACAAAGAAGGATCACTTTCCGCTCCCCTTCATTGATGAAATGTTGGAACGGTTAGCGAAACACTCCTTCTTTTGTTTTCTTGATGGGTATTCGGGATATCATCAGATTCCCATCCATCCGGATGATCAATGCAAAACGACCTTCACATGCCCCTACGGAACGTACGCGTACCGTAGGATGTCGTTTGGCCGTGTAATGCACCCGCATCATTTCAACGGTGCATGATGTCTATCTTTTCGGACATGATCGAAGAGATCATGGAAGTTTTCATGGACGATTTCACCGTCTATGGAAAAACTTTCGATCATTGTCTTAAAAATTTAGACGGGGTCTTGCAAAGGTGTCGGGACAAGGATTTGGTACTTAATTGGGAAAAGTGCCATTTCATGGTCTCGTGAGGGCATTGTCCTGGGGCACTTAGTGTCCGAGAGGGGAATCGAGGTAGATAAGGCTAAGATAGAGGTTATCGAGCAACTACCTCCCCCGGTAAACATGAAAGGAATTCGTAGCTTCTTAGGTCATGCGGGGTTTTATAGAAGACTTATCAAAGATTTTTCACAAATCTCTAGACCCCTCACGAACTTATTAGCTAAGGATGTTCCTTTCAAGTTTACCGATGAGTGCTTGAAAGCATTTAACACTCTCAAGCAAGCACTCATCTCTGCACCTATCATCCAACCTCCTGACTGGTCTCTACCATTTGAGATCAGGTGTGATGCGAGTGATTGAACTGTTGGGGTGGCCCTTGGCCAAACCAAAAATGAGAAGCATCACACAATATCTTACGCTAGCAAAACCCTGACAGAGCACAACTTAACTACTCCACATCGAAAAAGAGCTCCAAGCGATCGTTTTTGCTATTGAGAAGTTTAGATCTTACTTAGTAGGAGCAAAAGTATTTGTTCGCACTTGATCATCTTTGCTTATTTGAAATACTTGCTCACTAAGAAAGATGCTAAGCCTCGGCTAATAAGATGGTTGCTTCTACTCCAAGAATTTGACCTTGAAATAAAAGATAGAAAAGGAGTAGAAGATATCATTGCAAATCCTTTGTCGTGTATGCAATCACTAACCCGGGAAAGAAACGACTTCGACACGACGACATCTTCTTGAAGGTGACGATGCCAACCCATGGTACGCAAACATCGTGAACTTCATGGTTGCGAGGTCATGTACCACCGGGGAGAGGGGAAGAAGCTCCAAGCGAGAGCGATGTCACCTTTGGGATGACCCATACCCGTACGGGTGTGTTCGATGGACTGGCGAGGAGGTGTGTACCAATGGCGAAGGGATGCAAATCATAGAAAAATGTCATGCGACCGTACGGAGGCCACTATGGAGTATTCCGCACACAAGCCAAAATCGCGGTGTGGATTCTTCTCGGCCAACGATAAACGAAGACACCAAAGAGTTCATCCGAAGGTGTCGCAAATGCCGCCGGTGGGCAACATCATCGCTCGCAATGCAATGCCCCTTCACTACAACCTTCAAATAGAGATATTTGATGTTTGGGGCATTGACTTCATGGGACCATTCCCAAAGTCCCATGATAGCGAGTACATCCCGGTGCCCGTTGACTATGTATCCAAATGGGTGGAGGCATTACCATGCGTAGCCGCCGATGCCAAGCATGCAAGAAGGATGTTCCATGAAGTGATCTTCCCTCGCTCGGAACACCTAAAATGGTCATAAGTGACGGAGGGTCTCACTTCATTGATAAGACCTTCCGTAGCTTTTGAAGGAGCTTGGATCAAAGCACAACATAGCCACACCCTATCATCCTCAAACATGTGGTCGCAGACGTCAAACAAGCAAATCAAGAACATCCCGCGTAAAACGGTCAATGAGATGGGAAAGGGTTGGAAAGATAAGCTACCCGATGCACTTTGGGAATATAGGACAGCTTACAAAACCCCCATCGGCATGTCACCATACCAGCTCGTTTACGGGAAAAGTTGCCATTTACCAGTCGAACTGGAACATAGAGCCTACTGGGCAATAAAGAGCTGGAACATGGACGAAATACTAGCTGGTAGAAATAGGCGTAAGCAAATTTCGAGCTAGAAGAGCGAGAGAGAGAAGGCTTATCATAGTGCCAAGCTTTACAAAGAAAGAACCAAAAGATGGCACGATCACCGAATCAAGCAAAAGAGTTCAAGGAGGGAGACAAAGTCCTACTATTCAACTCCAAGGTCAAGCTCTTCGGTGAAGGAAAACTTCGGAGCAAATGGAAAGGACCGTACACCGTCGTCAGCACATCATCACATGGCGCTATAACTATTCAGGACGACAAAGGTAATACTTTCAAGGTAAACGGTCAATGCTTAAAAGTTTTCTTTGAGCCTTCGTATAATTCTAATGAAATAATTGATGTGATAAAATTAATTGGCTTTGACAAATTTAAATAATTATATCACAATTTTGTTAGAATTTCCACACTTGTTTTTGTATTCTCTCTTTACGTAAAATAAAAAAAGACAGGTACAAAAACAAGTGTGGGGAGGCACCACGCTCCTTGGTGCACAAAAATTTCTTCGACACGATGAAAACATGGTTTGTGCACCCTCTCACTCCCTGCTAATTCTCTTTATTGCTGAAAATAAAATTTATAAAACTAAAAATGTTGCAAACTCCATCTCCTATTTTCACCAATTGAGAATGAGTTGCATACTTTTTATTCCTTGCTTATCCAGATTGTGTGAACAACTTGTGCCATAGGGACCCCATGCTTTATCTAAGTTATTGGCAGGTGAGATATAGTAGAATGATATGATACTTACCAACTCGTGCAATGGACTTGGGTATTTTTATGCAAAAATTCAAAACTTTTTAGCAAATGCTCCTCATGCGATAAGTGCTATGTCCTACCAGAGCCAAATATCTATGCTTACACTTGTGCAAAACCTGTTTTAGCCACTTTTAGCGATGTCAAGTCTTGAGATTCTTGCTAGAGATGGCCTTATCCCCAAGATCATTGCATTCATCCACCAAATAAACATGCCGACTCTCACACTGAGAGCCGCGCACAGCATTCACCCACCAAATAAATATGCCGACTCTCACATTGAAAGTCGCGCACCATATGCACCCACCATTCCACAAACACGCTCATTTCTTACACTGAGAATTGAGCACTTTTTTCCCACATCTTCTCCCTCTTCCACCAAAATACTCCTGTCAACAAGTCATGCATCTCTCTCCATCATTCATTCAAGAAGAGTATGGACTGTCGTCGAAAAATTCCTACAAAAAGAGAGCATAGTTCGTAAGTAAAGAAGAGTTCTCCAAGGTCTTGAGATAAAAAAAACAAAAAAAAGAAAAAAAGAGAAAAAAAGATAGAAAAAAAAAAAAAAAAAAAAGAGCAAAGAGAAAAGAAAGAAATAAAGCAAGTTTTAGAGATATCCTTTGAGTCCATACCTATTTGCATATTCCTTCATAAAGAGAGAAACATGATCGGAGTCCACAAATATTTCTACACTTGCACTTACGCTTGCATCATCTAGGGATATGGCCTTCTCTTCATGAATCCAGTTGGCTTGACATTGGAACCTGTTCATCATCCATACTCAAAACTCCACATATCAGCCTGTAGTAGTAGGATGATCAAGAACACCTGGATAGGACTAGCCACCTGAAAAGAGCGACTTGAGAGTATCACATGAGGAGCTAAGGCTATCTTTGCGAAAATTCCAAAACCCCAAGTCTCAAAGCATGGGTAGTGTGAGTTGACTTGATTTCAAGCTATTCCTCCTTCAATAGCTATAAGATAACTCGGTAGCCACCTTGAATGTTCACAAATACAGGAAAAAGCTCAGCATAATCTGTATGCAGGTCAGCTCTTGGGAGAATACAACCACCTTAGTTCTTCAACCTTTACTCGAGGACGAGCAAAGAGCTAAGTGTGGGGGAGTTGTTGGCGGTCCTTAACTCGATTCTAACCCCACCAACATTAGCCTAGGCAACACTAAATTTCACCTAGAATAGGGCTCTACTCTAACTATCTCCACAGTGTGGCGCAGATTTCTTATTTTGCAGGACATCACTGAAATACACACAAAAAGGGCCAAGACATGAACAAAAACACCCATGAAGAAATACCTTTTATTTTGGGTCCAAGCAAAACAGAGGAATGCTGGAGAGAAGGGCCCGGTTGCCCGGACAAACCGAGCCCGGACGCAAGGAGAACTAAGTAGAACTATATCAAAATGAGCCCAACTCACCAAAGCACCAAAGATGGTTCAACTCGGAGGCCGAGGAGAGCACGTGGGTCAAATTTGGGCCAATTTGGCTCCGGACCGTGTGCGGGCGTGCCTCGTGCGCGAGCGCGCCCGCCGGGCCCCGTTCCGCCCAATTTTGTCCCGTAGCTCCATCCCGACGGACCAAGGCCAATGACGGTGGTGTTTCGGTATGGAAGGTTTGGAAACCGCCTATGGAGGTCGGTTTTGGCCTTTCCATGTGGGGATGGCATATTTCCAAGGAGCCCTCCTCTCCACCTATAAAAGGAGGCCATTCCCCCTCCTCTCAAGACACAATTCAGCCAAGGAGCAAAGATACACAAGAGAAATAGAGAGGAGAAAGCGAGGCCACATTCCAACACTAGCTTCTAGCTAGACTAGTATAGGGAGTGAGTGAGGAGAAGTAGATGGAATCCCAGAGTGCCGGCTTCCTCTACCTCTTGTACTTGGCTTGCCTTGCCTTGTACATCGGGCGTGGGCGGAGTGCTGGCTTGTCGGCATCCTCCACACTTGTACCTCGACGGACATCTTGCTAATTGGAGTAAGAGTTCGTGTTTACCCTATGGTTCTAAGTTCTTAAGTAAGTTATCTTTGTTCACTTTATACTTGCGGGTTCGTCGTTCGTCCTTGTGACGGGTACTCTAGTAGAAGGACCCCGGAGACGGGTAAGCCTTGAGCTCACGCTAGAGTAGTAGTTATAGCATAGACGTGGTGTCTAGGCTAGATACTACCTTCGTTTGCCTCGTGCCCCACGGCCGAGGTGGTAGGCGGCGGTGGTGATGCGGCCCGTCCGTCCCTCGTAATCCCCCACGTTCGGGTTCGACGTAGAGCCGTAGGCCGGCAACGCTTGGCAGACCAAGTGTTAACCGGTGCCCGAAGTAAGTCTATAGCGGCAAAGTTACCTTCACTTAGGATCTTCCCATAGAAAACCTCACTACCCAAGCTACTCTCCATCTCACCTCTTTGGGAGAACTAGTTAGGAGACTTCTTACAGACCGTTCCCTGTGGAAAATACGATACCCTGAATACTTCCAGGTGAAATGCTACAACGGTACTTTCCGTGCGCTTGCGGACTTTTCTGTTTGCGTTAAGAAATACCAACACCGACTACAGCGCAGCCATGGAGCCATGGATCCCATGGTGAATACGAAGTTCGACGAGCTTTTCCGCAAGCTCGACGACCTTCGGGGCGACTTCCAGTCCTCGACGGAGCGGATCGAGCGCCACGTCTCCGACTCCGAGTCGAACCGTCAGGAGCAGGCCGCAGCGGTGGACGCGCGCATCTCGTCGTTGGAGGCGTACGCCGCCGAGCAGTACACCATCGCCGACGTCGCCGACAACTGGGGCGGCCACTTCGAGCACCTCCTTCGCGACGCTGAGCTCCGCATCGACGCCTTGGAGCGGGTCCGCTACGACGACATCCGCGACAAGCGCGACGCGCGCGTCGCCAACCTCGAGGCAGCTGCGTCGGCGTTCGAGGAATGGCGCCTGCGCGTGGAGAACTCCATCCTATTCCTCCGCGCCGAGATGGACCGCATCAACCAGCCGGGCAACCGATCCACCGAATCGGCCCTGGAGTTGGTCGTCGGGCGAGCCCCTGCCGGATCTCCGACCAACTAGCCCGACGGGCACGGCGAGGCAATGACTACACGGGTTGTGGGGCTTGGCGCATATGCGACCATGGCCCCGAGCCCGGCCAATGGTACGCACTTGTATCCCCCTTGGTTCAATCCTGTTGTTCATGGCGTTGATCACCACCCCTACCGTCCTCCTCCGCCTCTCCATCAGCCGCCGATTTATCCACCACCCCCGCTCAATCCTCCTCCAATCTGCCACCACCGCCCCTGCGTCCTCCAATTCAGCAGCCACAGCTTCCTGTCGCCGTTTATCCACCACCACTGCATCCCTATCCTCCAATTGCCAGCCAATTCCAGCCTAATTTTCCCCAAAATTCCACTCCATACTCAGTTCCACCCAATTTTCAACCCCACCATTCCAATTCTCACCTAGGCCAGCTTCCTAAATTCCAATTTCCTTCGTTCGATGGTGAAAATCCTAAGCTATGGTTATCCCAAGCCACAAACCATTTCCGCATGTATGGTGTTCATCCTTCCATGTGGATTACCATTGCTACTCACCATTTTTCTCTCGCCGCTGCTCGTTGGTTGCAGTCGGTCGAACACCAGATCCAAAATATTCCATGGGAATCATTCTTAGCCATGATGATGGAACGGTTTAGCCATGATCAGCACGAATTGCTTCTCCGTCAAATGATGCATATCCGCATGACCTCCACAGCCAGAGATTATGTCGATCGTTTCACTGCTCTGGTCGAACAGCTAGCTTCCTATCAGCCCAACCCTGATGTTGTTTCCCATGTTCAGCGCTTCATAGATGGCCTTCGTGAAGACATTCGTGCAGTACTTATGATTGCCCGGCCCCCAAACCTCGATACTGCTTGTACTCTTGCTCTGTTACAGGAAGAAGCGGGTGGCCCTCCAGCTGTACATGGTGCTGCACCTGCGCACAGGCACCACCAGCGCTCTCTACCAGCATCTCGTCCTCCGGCTGGCGATCCAGCATCTGCTTCTCGGCCTGCAGAGGACCGTCGATCATCATCACGTCCAGCTTCGGTCGACAACCGGCTGGCTTTTCTGCGCGACTACCGTCGAGCTCGTGGCCTCTGTGTGCGCTGCGGCGAGCCGTGGGCGCAAGGCCATCGCTGTGCTCCGGTTCCTCAGGTTCACGCCCTATAGGAGGTATGGGCACTATGCTCTGATATATTTGATGATGCTGAGCCTTCCAATGTTGAGCCTGAGGCTGATGTTAATGCTGTTGAGCCCAATCCACAAGTGTTTTCGATGGAAGTATTTTCTGCATTGACTGTCCACTCTGCTCCCAAGACAATGCAATTCAATGGCATGTTGGGGTCTCATCCTGTCAGGATTTTGTTGGATTCTGGAAGCACTCACTCGTTTATCAGCACTGAGATTGCAGCTCATTTTACGGGAGTACAGTCCATGGAACATCCTATCTCAGTCAAGATGGTAGATGGAGGCATTTTGTCTTGTTCCACTGAATTGAGAAATACCGAATGGGTCGTGCAGGGTTTCAGCTTCCATTCCACTCTTCGTTTTCTTCCATTAGCTTCTTATGATATGATAGTCGGCATGGACTGGTTATGCAGCTTTTCTCCTATGAGAGTTGATTGGCAGGCGGGTTGAATTTCTGTGCCTTATGGCTCCAACAATGCTACAATGTTCAATACTTCTTCTTCTCTTGATTTGGCTTCTTGCATACATTTGGTGCATGTGCTGGACTCACTGTCTCCATCTGAACCAGTGCCGGAATGTGTTCAGCCTCTGCTGACTGAGTTTGCTGACCTCTTTTCGGAACCGACTGAGTTGCCTCCTCGCCGCCAATGTGACCACACCATTCCACTGGTGCCAGTGCTTCCCCAGTTGCGGTGCGGCAGTACAGATACAAGCCGGCACTCAAGAGTGAGATAGAACGGCAAGTGTCTGACATGTTGCAGTCAGGGTTGATCAGGCCGAGCTCCAGTTCATTTTCCTCGCCTGTGTTGCTGGTGCGCAAAAAGGACATGTCATGGAGGATGTGTGTGGACTATCGGTTGTTGAATGCTCTGACTGTGAAATCGAAGTTTCCCATTCCGGTGGTTGATGAGTTGCTGGATGAGCTTTCGCGGGCTAGGTGGTTTACTACTCTCGATCTGTGGTCCGGCTTCAATCAGATCAGGTTGGCACCAGGTGAAGAACATAAGACAGCTTTCCAGACACACTGGAGCCAATTTGAGTACACAGTGATGTCATTCGGTTTGACAGGAGCACCCAATACATTTCAAGGCGCTATGAATTCTACCCTGCTCTCTGTACTCAGGAAATTTGCTTTGGTGTTCTTTGATGACATATTGAACTATAGCCCTACTGTTGAAGCACATTTGGATTTCTCTGCTTGCTGCTGATCACTGGAAGGTCAAGCTGTCTAAATGCCAGTTCGCGCAGCAGTCCATCTCTTGCTTGGGTTACATTGTTAGCGCTGAGGGTGTTTCTACCGACCCATCAAAGATATAGTCAGTCAAGTCTTGGCCCATTCCAAAGGATGTTAAGGAACTTCGAAGCTTCCTAGGTCTTGCTGGATATTACAGGAAATTCGTTCGTAATTTTGCCTTGCTGGCTCGACCATTGACTGACCTACTCAAAAAGGGAACATTCTTTGTTTGGACTTTATCTCATACTGAGGCATTTGAGGCACTTAAGGCCGCTCTTGTTCAGGCTCCAATCCTTGCCCTCCCTGATTTTACTAAGACATTTCAAGTCCAGACTGATGCTAGTGATTCGGGAATTGGCGCAGTTCATCTTCAGGATGGCCATCCGTTAGCCTTTGTCAGCAAGTCTCTGGGACCTCATTCTTCTGCCTTGTCCACTTATGAGAAGGAGGCTTTGGCCATTCTTGTGGCTGTCGAGCAGTGGAGAGCGTATCTTTCCCATGCTGAGTTTATTATCTTCACTAACCATCGTACTCTGGTTCACTTGACTGATCAAAGGCTGAATACACCTTGGCAAATCAAAATGAATTACAAGCTTGCTGGCTTGCAGTACAAGATCATTTACAAGCCTGGACAGTCCAATGCAGCAGCGGATGCTCTCTCACGACATCCTAATCCCCATCTCAGTTGTTTGCTGTTTCCTGTCCTACTCCCTCTTGGCTTTTGGAAGTGATTCAAGGTTATGCTGACGACCCGGAGTCTGTTAAGCTATTGCAGGCATTGTCTGTGGATCCTCAGGGCCAGCCTCCATTCACTCTTCAGCAGGAAGTGCTTTGACACAATGGCCGCATTTGATTGGGCTCCAATTCCTTCTTGCAGCAGCGAGTCATTTCAGTTATGCATGATAGTGCAAGCGGGGGTCATTCAGGCTTTCCTGTGACTTTCAGCAGACTCAAGAAGTTGTTCTATTGGCGGGGTATGAAACAATCAGTCCGAGCTTATGGGGCCTCTTGCTCTATCTGTTTGCAAGCCAAGCCTGATCGAAATAGATATCCTGGCCTTCTTGCTCCCCTTCCAGTACCGACTGAGAATTGGCAGACCATCCCAATGGATTTCATCGATGGACTTCCAGTGTCGGGGAATGCCAATTGTATCATGGTTGTGGTGGACAAATTAAGCAAATTCGCCCACTTTGTTCCACTCCACCATCCATATACTGCATCCAAGGTGGCTCAGGCATTCCATGATAACATATACAGAATGCACGGTCTCCCGCAGCACATCATCTCTGACATTGACCCCGTCTTTACAAGCAAGTTCTGGCAGGAACTCTTCTCCATGGCTAATGTGGATCTGGACATGAGCTCTGCTTATCATCCCCAGTCCGATGGACAAACCGAGCGGGTAAACCAGTGACTTGAGACCTATTTGCGCTGCTTTGTCCATTCTTGCCCGCGACGCTGGTTGAAGTGGCTTCCTCAAGCGGAATTCTGGTACAACACGAGTCAGAACTCGTCATTGGGCAAATCGCCATTTGAGGTTCTCTTTGGCCGATCTCCTCGTCATTTTGGGATTTCTGAGGACGCGGCTCTTCCTACCTCTGATGCAGCAGTCACCTGGGCTGAGCGAACCACTATGATGGCTTCAGTCCGGCAGCATCTCTTGCGTGCCTAGCAGCGCTTGAAGCACCAAGCTGACAAACGTCGACCAGAGCGCTCGTTCCAGATTGGTGACATGGTTTTCTTGCGCCTCCAACCTCATGTTCAGTCTTCCTTGGCGCCAAGAGCTCACAACAAGCTTTGTTTCAAATATTTCGGTCCATTCAAGGTCATTGCCAAGATTGGCCAGATGGCTTACAAGCTGGAGCTTCCTCCTTCGTCGTTGATCCATCCGGTGTTTCACGTGTCCCTGCTCAAGCCGGCGCCACCTTCATTGGAGAAGGTTTCTTCTTCCTTGCCTGACATTGAGGATATGATGCGGATCCCTGAGCGTGTCCTGCAGACTCGTCTTCACCAACGTGGCGTCCGTGCCGTCCAACAAGTCCTGATCAAGTGGAGCGGTCTTGACGACGAGCTCGCGACCTGCGAAGATGATGAGGCCATCAAGCAACGTTTTCCCAATGCTCCGGCATGGGGTCATGCCGCTGCTGAAGGGGGGAGGAATGTCAGTAACTCTCGTCCTCACCCTGGTGACCCAGTTGCCAGCCGGCCCAGGCCCAGCAGGAAGAGGAACAAGAGTTGCCGGGTCTCTGGTCCGGAGTGGGCCTGCTCAACTTGCGACGCCAGGCGGCCCATGACCGAGTGAAGATGAAGCCCTCCGTCTGAGCAGATAAGAAGGACCGGTAGTGGAGGACAGAGGACAAGCTTGAACTATTTGCATTTTCATATTTCTAGTTTCCTTTCTTGTAATACAAGTTGAACTAGTAGAAGTAATTGATCCTGTCGTCGCCCTCTTCGGCGCCGGCGAACCTTACCACCGTACTCGTTCAGCCGACAGCTGACACTCTAGTCGTAGTTAGCCTAGGTCATGCCATGCATATAGAAAGGGTGCAAAGGCGTAACCTTTAGCTTTAAGTACTATTAGATACGTGCAATATATATATGGCTGAAAGATCACGATCACGGATCGGAGGTACGCTTGACCTCGCTCGCTCGCTCGCTAGTAAGTAAATAAAGCGGTTAATTACATGCATATCTAGCCCGCCGGCCAAACTTTATTCGTTCCACGCTAGCTCATTTCGTAGAGGTTTCATAATGCTGCAAACTTTGCAGTGCGGCCGGTTTGCATATGCTGTCCAGGAGAAACTGAAATGTTGGAAGGAATGGACGTATCTAATAGTAGTAATGCTGTTTAGTATTAGCACTATTAGTTTTAATTGCACTTCAACAAGTTGGCAAATATCACTTCTAGTTTTGCCAAGTCTCAAACTCAAATGCCAAGTGAAAAAATATGTCTTCTCGAAGAGCAACTCCAACACTACCCTAAACTTCACTTGGCAAATCTCGGATTTTGCCAAGTGTAAAACTCAAATGCCAAGTGAAAAAAAGAGGCTTCTCCAACAGGTAGCTATTTTTTTGGCAAATTTGGACTATCTTGTGATTCCTGAAAAAATCAGAGGGACTTTTATGCAAAAGTTGCAATCTTATCTCTCTCCCATGGCCACCGTCGTCAACCAGCTGCCGGAGCGGCGTGGCGGGGCGGAGCAGGGCGCGCGGCGCAGGGCGGGGCGGTGAGACGGGCGGATTGGGGCGCGCGGCGTAGGGCGGGCGGCGAGGTGGCGCGGCGCAGGGGCGGCGACGGCGAAGGGCGGGGCGGCGGGGCGGCGGGGAGAAGGTTGGGGTGGCGCGGAGAAGGTTGGGGCGGCTGCGCGCCGCGGCCGTGGCCATGGCCGGCGAGAGAGAGCACCGCGTGAGCGAGCGTGGCCGGCGGAGCTGGAGCGTGCGTGCTGCGTGTGTGGGCCCCACCGCGTAGGCAGGATGCCAAGCGCTCCCCACGCTCCCAAATTTGAGCCAGTTGGCCCTCTTTTTGCCAAGCATCTTATTTTGCCAAGTGCATATAGGGTAGTGTTGGAGGAGCTTTTTCCATGTTTTGCCAAAAATTAGGATTTGCCAAGTGCATATAGGGTAGTGTTGGAGTTGCTCTAACAAGTTGGCATTTGGGTTTGGCAAAAGAACTTAGCATCCTAGAAATTTTGCCAAAATCACAAAATTGAGCCTCCAACAAGTTGGCAAACATCACTTGGCAAATCTATAGTTTGCCCAAGTCTCAAACCAAATGCCAAGTGAAAAAATAGGCCTTCTCCAACAAGTTGGCATTTGGGTTTGGCAAAAGAACTTGGCATCCTAGAAATTTTGCCAAAATCATAAAATTGAGCCTCCGACAAGTTGGCAAAACTAGTTGGCAAATGGGATACACGTGATGCGGAGGACTTGGCATATTTGACAAGTGAAGGGAGAATTTTGCTAAACTTGCCAAATTGCCAAGTGTTTTTGCTAAGTTGTTGGAGAAGATTTTTTGTAATTTTGGCAAAAATCATAGGATGCCAAATGGTTTTGCAGTAAAGAAATACTAGTAATGCTCTGACCGTACGCCGCAAATCCAAGTTGATCCGCCATCCACTACGATGCGCGCATGCAGGTGTTGTGCATGCACAAGGATCGACAACCGTGACAGAGTCAGCCGACCATTTTCCAGTCAACGTACGTAGAGGTCGGCCTGAATTTCTGTGCAAAGTTTTTTTTTCCAGTCGTCAAAGAAAGAAGAAAAATGCTGGCCCAAGATGAGAGAGAGAGAGAGCCTTTTCTAAAAAAAAAAAAATGAGAGAGAGAGAGAGCGCGCGCGCTGGCTGCGTGGCTGCCGGACAAGTTGGATGCGTGCGCACGCCGTACGTAATTGTTGGCACAGCTCGATGGAGCATGGAACATGGACGATGCAATGGACTGATGAGCAGGCCGGTTTCATCGAAGCTGCCACGCGCAGTGCAACCTCGCTTGCATTTTTGCATCTGCACCGACTGACTGCAGTCTGCAGGGGCATGCAAAAGCGCGCGCAAAAATGGAGCTCTACACCAACATGATATCGAACTGGAGCAGAGAGTCGTGCCATGAGTCCATGACCGCGGATGACAAGGAATCGGCTGCTCCGTGACACTAAAAGTCAGGCCACCCCGAGCAGCCGGCAGCCTCATTTCTGAGAAGTTTCACGCTGGAACTTTTTGCCAAACAGTTTTGCGTGCTTCTTCTTGTTTTTTTCCCTACCTCTTTCCACGATTTGATTCTTACCTTTTAGTTCACAGCGCCAAATGTTTGACCGCGACATTTCTAGAAACTCAAAAGGCAAATTCTGAAATCTCTGGCATGCAACTAGCTGTTCGGCCGGTAGAGCACAGGGGGCTTAATGCTTGATTATTTGATTAGGGAACGATCTTCGTCTGCTTTACAGTATGTGCTGCTACACCGTCCTATTACTAATACCATTCAGTCTCGCCGTACACGGTCAGTTTGAGCTGCTGCTGCTGCAGAATTGGTTGGCAGCCAATCAGATGGCCGGTAAACCTGAAGATATGGATTTTTTATGGAAAGCGAGAGAGATCGTCGATGCACACAGTTGGACACGAGGAGATGGAGATGGATACAAGACTTGACTGACTGCTAACTTGTTCAGAAATGAGAGGTGATCAGTGAACCCTCCTGCACCCCTGCCCACACACAACATTTTTTTTTTAGAACAATACCCACATAACGACGTTACCTACCCTGCTACGGAATACTAGTATCTTTGGCTCGACTGAGTGACTGACTGATGAAACTAGAGGAGGCAGTGCAGTGGCTGATGACTGTCTTTCCTCTTTCGGTTCCATCTTGGAAATCTTTCGCCACAGGATTGTAGATACGAGTATTTTTACTATGCCTAAATGTTTGCAGAAACTCTAAAACTCTGACACGATTTAAGGATTCAAATCCTAGGAAACTTCTGATCAGATGACCCTATGGCATTGAATGATTGAAATGATGAGGATTCTTTTTCTTTTTGAATCATGATGCTAGTTGGTAATCTATATCTAAGGTGTCTTTGAAACAAAGGACAAAAAAGTAAGAATTTTAGAGAATTTCATCCCTATAGGAAAATTTCCTATACATCTCGGATTGAACCCTATGAAATCCCTTAGATGCTCCTTCTCCCATCAGGTCCGGTGGTCCATCCCGGTACTCCTCGCGGTTGATGCCTCCCAAATCGGCGCAGAATCCTTGGCAGAATGGTGCGAGCATTTGCGAGGTAGATGGCAGGGTGACAAGCGGAAACGGGCGGACACTTTGTTCGCCCCTGGTGGCATGAGAAACCTGGAAGGAAAGGAATGCAAGGTGCTTCACGAATGCGCAATCAAGCATCCACCAAATCCAGCTCACTATCGGCACACCGCCGATCTTTGGATCGAAATTAGGGCATGCTTTTAGGATTTTTAGTGCGTGAGTAGTCCTTTATGCAAACCTAGCCTAGGGTGGTGGCACAGCAAGGTCCGGATCGAAGAGGATTGCCTGGTGTTGATGGAAGGTGGGCACAGGAAGATGGCGACGATGGCTACTCCGCCCACACAGGATCGAAAGGATGAAACGAATCCCCCTCAACGCTCGTTTCACCAGGTTACCTAGTCATTGGAAACAACGCTAGCTTGTTTCATCACAATAAAACTTTTCTCTTCTCTCTCCTCCCATTTTCATACAAAGATTCTTTTCTTTGTTGATGTGTCACCTAATTAATATGCATGATATCCCATGAATTCCCCATTGAGATTGGCCTAAAAGTACCAGCATGTACTTTTAATTGGAAACCTATGGTACATTATGAATTCCCCATTGAGATTGGCCTAAAAGTACCAGCATATTCTCACACCTCCATTCAAAACAAAGAAACCCGATTCAATTCAATATAATCAAAACTAAACTATCTTAAGAATGCAGAAAAAGTATTACCAACATTGTGAATCCAAATTGGTACATTATAAAGTATATATATGTGTGTGTTAATTTGACTTACAAAATGAAAACAAATCCAACAATATATTTTTAATTTAACATGTCTGTACCGGTCAGATCCATCGTACCAATTACTTTCCATAAAAAGATACTTCTTCGAGCATTTCTTAATGCAAAATCATAAGTATGTTGCCGCCGATCCATCAACAAGAAGCACGTTGTCGGGCCTGGACCGGTCAGCGGTGGAGCTGGATGCCTACTCGCTGCTGGTCCACCACCGCGTGCCCGTGTCCGTGACTTCGTCTGGCTCTGTCGCTCGCCGCGAGAGTTATGGATGTTCGCTGCTTGCGGTCGCGTGGGAAACTAAAAGCAAAGAAAGGTCAACATTTTCTATTTGCTAATGGATGAGTTGTACTATCCAATAATTATAAGTTTATAATCATATAGAAAATCTAGTGGACTAGTATTTTTATGTTAATACAAAGCTAGGTCAGATCAATTAAGTTAGGTATGATAATAGAAAATAATCGGTTAATGCTTTTTTCCTCCTATGACTGCATACAGATAATTTCCACATTCGGTTTTCAAATAGAACCGTTCGTGTTAATGTATATATAGAAGCGGTTAGTTTGGGCACCGCCTGTGGAAACCAATTCTTCAGAGGCGGATGTTGTAAAGTAGCAGTGTAAATCTGTTAGTAGTGGCGGTCCGTAGTTAGCCGCTTGTAAAATTATTTGTTTACACGGTCGACCAACACTGGCAGTACCTGTCCCTGCCACTAGAGAGCCGTCTGGAACCGTCAGTACTGGTTCCAAGCGTCCGAGTGTAGACAGGACCAGGGTTAGGAGTTTAGGATAGCCGTGTCCTATCCTATCAACCATTAAGATTTTCTCATCGTGATTGGTGCACTTTTTCATATAGGCCAAGTTCCAACAAGAATAATGTGGATACGATGACATCAATCATTGTAATCGATCAAAATGCTCGTCCTCTCAATTTGCATGAGATGCTAGAGAGGCATATACGTCTTGGCTTGTCGCCTTTTCGGGAGATCAAACTAGCTTAGAGGCATAGTTACTCTAACCCTATGTCTTACGTATGTATAATACTTTTTTGTTTATAGAGATGCTTATATAGTGAAAAGTTAATCTTAAATACCACTCTCTGTTAATTACTCTCCCTGTCCCAAGATATAAGACATAACTACTTTTTATTTATGTCCCACAATATAAGACGTGTTCTCTCTTCCATTGTATTGCATAGCATTATATACATCCTACCTTGTACCTTCAAGGTACATTTCTACCTACTCCTTACTCCTAGAGTACAAAGGTATGGCCGAGTACAGCCCCCAACAACTCCTAGTACAACTGAGGTAGCCATGGACATGGTTGTCTACTTCTACTCCTAGGAATGGCCTAATGCCATGCTGCTGTAGACCAAGGATGGGCAGCAATGCTCACCACTACATCTACTCCTTGACTGCCATCAAGGAAGAGGGAGAGGAGGATCAGTAGATTATGTCTTACAGTACACCGGTGTCATGACACGGGCAGCCGGAGGCCGTGGCGGCGGTGTCGGCGTCGCCGGCGGAGAAGAAGTCGCCGGTGGTGCCGGTGACTCCGGCGAAGAGGGGGCCACCGGTGGTGACGGAGGCGTCGGCGCAGGCCGTGCACAGCTGTAAGGTCTAAATGGCGGGGAGGGGGGGTGAATAGCCTAATAAAAATTTCTAGCAAAAGCACTAAACAACTTGTTAGACAACTAGGCGGCAAAAGTGCAAAACTAAAGCTTCGACTAGTCTATTCAAGTCTTCCTAACAAGTTTAGCAACTAGGCTACTCTATCAACACACAACCAACACCCGTGATAGCGCTACACAGTTAAGGCTCACTGCGAACCACAAGGCAATTCTACTTTACAACTAGAAGGCCGAGATAGCGCTACACAGTTAAAACTCTCGGCGAACCACAAGCAATTCTAGGAAAGTAATGCGCAAGAGGAGATTGGAAGTTTATACCGCCGCGTAGAGATGAAGATGGCCAATCACCGTGCGAAGAATCCAATCACCTGCAATCAATCACAAGGAGGGCGAAGCCTCGGCAATCACAAATCGACACACGATTTTTTACCGAGGTTCACTTGGTTCCCGGCAAGCTAGTCCTCGTTGTGGTGATACACTTGCTTGGTGAGGTGCTCGCTCAATTGGCTCTCAATGCCAAAGACCGCTGCCGGGAGCCGCACCGTCAACACAAGTCAAGGATCCACAAGCCACGAGCAATTCACTAGAGTATCCTTTTGCGACTCTCCCGCGGAGAAGGACCAAGAACCCCTCACAAGATCACTGGTGTGGCCTCGAACAATCTCCAAGTCGAGCTCAACACCACCCGCTACTCCAAACCGTCTACGGTGATGGGAATCACCAAAGAGTAACAAGAATCCGCAGCAAACTCGATGAACAAGTGCCTCTAGATGCAACTCTCAATGCTCGCACTTGATTATCACTCAAGGATGATCAAAGAATCAAAGAGATGAGTGGGGAGGAGTCTCTCTTGCTCGAGAAATGCTCAGGTAAGAAGAAATGGCTAAGAGAGAGACCCCAAGGCCGGCCACCTTCTATTTATAGCCCCCATGGGCCAACTAGTCGTTACCCCTACGAAACAGCCAGGTTACACGCGCAGGACGTGTATGACTAGCCGTTGGCGCCACCACTCGAAACATGCGCCGGACGCGTCAGAAGGCAACCGTCGGACGCGTCCGGCACTCATAGCCGTTGTGCCCCAACGGTCGGCAGACCGCGTCTGGCGCTCTCCTCCGCGTTCGGCCTGTGTGCAGCGCGTGCGCGTCCGGCGCTCCCGCGTGCTGAGGGTCGGCTCCGGGTCGAGTCTGCCGGACGCCCAAACTCCCGCGTCCGGCGCGTCCATGCCACTGCCAGCCGCCAGCGCCGAGCCATCGAACGCCGGACGTGTCCGGCCCTCTAGCCGCGCGTCGGCCTGGGGTGCTCTCTGGGTCGCGTCCGACGCCCATCTGGCGCGTTCGGCACTTGCGCCAGCCGCGTCCAGCGCACCCAGGGAGCCCCCGCTTGTCACTTTGTCGTCGTCGTCGCGCCGTCGTCGATCCAAAGTCCAAACCGCTTGCCGTAGGTGCCAACTCTAGTAGTGTAGACCTCTTCTCAAGCACAGGAGTTAGCATTTCATCACATGAAATGTCGAGCAAGTGTTAGCAGTTTAGCACTCTAGTTAGCCTCTCATGCATCATGCTAAGTCGAATCTAGAGGCACTTTGGACCGCGAGTCAACCGTGGATTCCCCTCTTGATAGTCGGTTATCGATCCTAAACATGACCACACTCTCTATAGTGTCTCGATCACCGAAAGAGGAAAAACCCTATCTCTTGATACATTTGCCCTAAACCTCGGAGCTTTATCATCACCATGTCCAAGTCCATCACCGAGTCCTAGGTATCTCCACCATGTTGCTATGTGCCTAGTCACACTTAGAACAAAGCATTAGCAACAATGATCCTCATTAATTATCAAAACCAAACCGGAGCTTTCAACGGCGCTGGTACACGAGCACCGGCTAGGCGAAACGCACAGGCGGTGCCGGAGTCGACGGCCCGGGGCCCCTATCAGGCGCAGTGGCGGGGACCGTCCCGGAAGGTGGCCCCTCCAGGCCCGGATAGGGAGCAGGGCCAGGGGTGTCACCGACGGGCGACGAGCTGGGACACGCCCCCGGCGAAGGGCACGGTGCGGTAGTACCTGCAGGAGACAACTGGAAAGGTGGCTCGACCGCAGCGTCAGTGGGAAACAAAGAGGAGAGGTCAAGCTCTGGGATGGAAGTGGGGGTGAAGGTGGTGGAGAAGGGGAAGACAGACACATCGAACACCACATGCGAGAGATGAAGACCCGACGAGAGGTAAGGTCAAAGCATCGGTAGCCCTTGTGATCCGGGGAGTACCCGAGGAAGACACAAAGAGTCGATCGGGGAGCTAGCTTGTGGGGAGCGGTGGCAGTGGTGTTTGGGTAACACGCACACCCGAAGACTCGAAGGTGATTGTACCGAGGAGGGGTACCGAAAAGAGCGTGGTGTGGTGTAGGAGCTGGGCATGCAGCGGAAGGAAGGCGGTTAAGGAGATAGGTGGAGGTGTGCAGACTCTCAGCTCAGAAGCGAGCAGGGAGTGAGGCCTGAAGCAAAAGCGTGCGCATGGTGTCATTGGTAGTGCGAATCATGTGCTCAGCCTTGCCATTCTGAGAGGAGGTGTACGAGCAAGACATGCGCAACTGGACACCGTGAGAGAGGAAGAAAGCACGAGAGGTGCGCGGGGAATGCATCAGACTTGGCACATAATGGAAAAGTCCACGAATAATGAGAAAAATCGTCAACCACCACAAGATAGTACTTATAGCCAGAAATCCTGAGTACAGGAGATGTCCATAGGTCGCAATGTACAAGATCAAAAATGCGAGCCGCATGTGAAGAAGAACTATAAAAAGGAAGATGAACATGATGACCCAGTTGGCACGCATGACACAAATGCTCATCATGAGCTCGAGTGTAACGAATGTCGGAGCTATGACTGTGCTGCATCAGGGCATCACGTCTAGGATGGCCGAGGCGCCAGTGCGAAGTAGAGGAGAAAGTAGTAGTGGCGAAGGCACCTGACAAAATGGATGAAAAAGGCGAGGCAGACACCAGAAACCGAAGAGTGTAAAGGGGCCCCGTGCTGTCACATCGGAGCAGAGGACGCGAGGAAGCCAAATCCTTCACAGTAAGACCAGAAGAGTCAAACTCCATGGAACAGGAATTGTCAGTTGTAAAACGACGAATTGAAAGAAGGTTGTGAACCATAGAAGGTGCAACAAGAACATCAAGAAGACGAAAAGAGCCATGAGTGCTGGTAGCACCCACGGACGTGACAGGAAGACACGAGCCATTGGTGACCATGATGGACAAAAGGTGAGAGGAAGGAGGGTGAACGGACGAGAGTATACCAGGGTCCGGGGTGGTGTGGTAGGTAGCACCCGAGTCGGCGATCCACTCTGGGCTGACAGGAGGTGTCAGGCCCATAGTGCCGAAAGAGCGCGCCAAGGCCGCCTGGTCCCAACTGGTCGGCCCCGGCGAGGCGCCGGAAGGTGTAGCCCACGAGGACGCTGGGTAGAACCCCGGAGGAGCACCAACGAACATGACGGCCGGCGGGCCGGGCTCACCACCTAGAGCCTGGAAAGGCCACATGGAGATGCTCCCGGACAAGGGTTGTGGAAGGAGGGCCAGGGAGCACCCCGCGGCGGCGGCGGAGCCGGGTTGCCCCCATGACCAGCCCCCCACCACCAGAACCCCCACCACGTCCTCCTCCGCGATCGCGACGGCGGCCACCATGGCCCACCCCCCGCTCACCCCGGGGGGAAGGGGGCCCAGAACAGACTACGGTGGCGTTGGCGGAGTAGACGGACGTGGTTGTGGAGTAGCAGCAATTGCAGTCGAGGAGGCCGAGGACCCCGAAGCGGAGAGACGGCGTTGGGTGGACCCTGCCCGGATGCCCTGAGAGAGCTCATCCATGAACGTCACGGACCTGCAGGAAGGTGGGTAGGGCTTTTGCGGGGTGATCCACGTCCGGAGGTGGGCGAAGCGGTCGCTGAGCCCGCGAAGGATGTTGAGGACCAGGATGTGGTCCTCCACGAGCTAGCCAAGGTCGTTGAGGGAGTCCGTCGTGGCCTTCATCTTGCGGCAGAACTCTCCAACAGCAAGGTCACCCTCCACATAGGTGCGGAAGCTCACGTCGAGCCGCAGAGCCCGGGCCTCGATATTGCCCAGAAACTAGCCCTCGAGCGCCAGCCAGGCCTGGCGAGCGTCGGCGGTGTTGTGGACAAGGTCGTGGAGGTCAAGGGAGATCGTGCCGAGGATCCAGGAGAGCACGATGCTGTCGAGGTGCATCCACGAAGGAGTCTGGACCGCGGTCGAGGCAACGACGAGGACTTGGTCGTCGAGGGCGTAGCGGTGGAGGGTGAGGAGGACCAGGTCCTGCCAGCGAGCGTAGGAGGGCGACTCGGGGTCGAGGACGACCGGGACGAGCAGCCGGATGTTCTGAACACCCAGGGTGACTCGGGGTCGAGGACGACCGGGACGAGCAGATGGATGTTCTGAACACCCTCGGCTTGGTAGTGAAGCTGCGCCACGAGGGGATCGGCCGGATCATGCCAGATGACCGCGGTAGTGGAGGTGCGGTGGCCCGTCGAGCTGGAGGAGGTGGCCCCAATGTCGTGGTAGGTCGGATTGATGAGGAGCTGCTCCACCTCAGCGATCTGGTGGGCCAGTGCATCAGCAGCGTCCCACTCACGCTCCCAAGCGAGGGCAGCTGCACGGACACGGGCCTGTCCCTCTGCGGCCGCTGCCCGGGCGGAGGCAAGCGCGGCTGTGATGGCGGCGGTGTCGGGGCGCAGTGGCGGAGGAGAAGGCCCATGAACCAGCCCCCACCCGCAGCCAGAGCAGCGGCGGCGGCGGTGACGGCGCTGGTCTTGGCCGCGGACAGAGGAGGAGGACGGGCTAGGGGGCCATGCCCAGCCCAGCAGCGATGGCAGCAGCAGTAGCAGTGCGCGGGTCCAGGAAGCCCGGCGGAGCTTCAGCCCCCGCGTCCGCACCCAGGGCGCCTGCGGCCAGAGCGGCGGTGGCGCTAGGAAAGGCGCCCGCGCCGGTGGGGAAGGAGGCGCCCGCGCCCGGGAAACCCCCGGCCACGCTGGCCCCCGCGCCCGCTGCCGGAGAGGCGGCGACGCTGGGAGCGCACGGGGCGGTGGCGGTGGCGGCGGTAGTACCGAGAGTGCGCTGGGGGGCGGGAGCGCCGGCGACCTGGGCCCAGCTCTAGTTGGGAAGGGGCGGGAAGGAGTTGAAGTAGTGGGGAGGAGGGGGAGGAGGCTGGCCGGCCATGGCGGCCGGCGGCGACGGCGCCTGGATCGGGAGGGAGGGAGAGGAGGAAAACCTAGTCTACTGATACCATGTTAGAACTCTGTATAGTTCCATACATGGGCCTCATGGGCCTAATACTCCAACATTATTACATAGCTTTTGCAACTGCGCAGCTTGCAAGATAAAGAACCACCTACAATTTGCCTCAAACATTATTGCTTTTCTTTACCAGGAAATAACAGAATGTCAGGATCTGGACATGGAAAACACACTGGATGATCATAGTAAAATCACCTGGTTCAACCTTACAGCCAAAAGGCTAAGAGGTACCGGTGAAAAAACATGCTTCCTAACACTTACAGGCACAAAATTTATAAACAATGTCCATATTAATTGCAGGGCTAAAATTGATACCCCCAAGCATCAAACAAAGGATCAATCTCGTGGGGCGCCTTCAACTGGTGCTCCAAAGTAGGTAAGCTCTCCAAATATAAAATAAGAGAGAAGTACAAATCTCCTCTCTCTCGCCTTTAGCCAACACTATATTTAAATAACCATTTAATGTGTAAAACCTATACCTTGAGCGGATACTTTAGCTTTTCAGGAGTTGATATCTGTGCAACAAAATATATATCACTCTACTATGCACCTAGCCATCCTGAGAATGGCCTTCACCTGTAAATAGGCTTCGATTTCGAGCCGTGCTTCTGCACATGTAGCTTTCAAGGCTTGTTGCTTGTTCATTAATCAGGCCAAACACCTGCTATCCACTGTTAAGTTGGTTAGTTTCTAAAGTCTAAAGCATCGACCAGGCTGATGCATACTACCCCTTCATGTTATATGAACACCCATTCTAATCAAACTAACAAACCTGCAAAATCATGGATATTTATTTCAGATATATCAACTAAATTTAATTGTAGGGGTTTTCTGTCTGCACACCTAATTTTATATCCAGAGGTGGCGCTTTTACTAGGTTCCTTACAATTGACTCAAGGGTTTTCCTTCAATATGATGTCCAGTATGACCTTACCAACTTATGGCTGCAATTGTCTGGTTAGATTTGGTGTTTTCTGCTTGATTTTGAGAAAAGAATCTTTATGTTCATTGAAAAACAGCTTGTTCATGTAACAATGGATTGGTTTGCCACTCTCTAGTTTTGTTAAAAAACATTTTTTTCCATCTGGGCTTGTTTCTTCACAATTGTACCAAGCGTGTGTCTTATCAGTGAATTTTTAGAAGACAAAATAATATAAGAGGCAGTCATCATCCTAGGAATTGTGTTTTTTTTATACAAACTGTTGCATAAATCTGTGCATGCTCATATTTATAATTTACATGTGTCTCATCATAATAAGTTTACTTTTATGCAAGGTTCATGACATGTTTTAAGCAAGAATCTTCTTCCTCATGCTATTCTTAGGTTGGATCTTGCTCGTCATGATCTGACTTACTGCCTAATGAAGATCCTCACAGAAAAAAGTTGGCCTTTATTGCACTTAAATACAAGCAGGAGCTCAAGACTGCTTACAACAAAGATCTTTTTTTTTCTTGTTTTGGAAGTTCATCTAATCTAAACTTTATTTCCAGTTTGGTCTAACAAAGAGTGGACTGGAATGCTGTGGTCTTGTGGACTTTTAATCTCCTGCTTATGTTGTCTACTGTGCTTGTTTTCTGTGTCTCATAATGTCCTTTGTTCCTCATTTCACTCCTCTTTCGTTTGGCTTTTGCAGTTATGGTACATGACATGTTCCTCATTTTCTATGGCAATGTGAAGACAAAGAATAACCGTTATGGTACATATGAAATTCGGAACAAAAAACTGAACCTGCGGCTGAGGTACATACAAATCATGCCTGTGCATGACTTTACTTTTGTATTTCAGGTTCCATGCCAATAGGTCTGTCTCACCTTCAATCTGTTGTTGTTTTTCTTATATAAAACCTGTTATTCAAATGCTTTTTTCCCTGACAAGCCATGACCATTGCACGAAGCTAGAATAGGCTATCTTCATGCCCTATTTGAACTTCTGACAGGAGCATGCATCACACACATGCTCAAGTATATGTACCTATTCTTTCAGTTGCCAAATTTGCAGCGCATCTTTCTCCTAATATACTCCTCTAAATAATATGTTCGTAGCAAATCTCACTTTTATTAAAATATGATGTGCATGTGTAAATGTCCTACTGCATTTTTCACTGATAAACATTCACTTCTGAACTTCCTGCACTTCTCTGTATTGTCGGACAGGCTACAGTAGGTTCCAGAGATCAAATGCAGTGTCACTAGCCCAAATTACCGTCTGTTGCAGACTCATCGCCATTTTCTGATGCCGTCGTTTGTTCCTCATCATCCAGAGTGCCCACATCCCGCAATAGGATCACGAGCCAGGCAAGTATCCTGAAGCAAATCAGAAAGCCCACATTGCTGAATTCAGATGGGGAATTTTTATACCCATTGTTTGCTTCACCTGAGACCAAAATTCCTTGGCCACACTGCATTCAACGAAGAACATGTCTAATCGATTCTTCAGGGTTACCACAGCTCACAACTAGCTACCCCGGCTCTATATGCCTCCGGTATAGAATCTGTTGAGCAGGCAAAAATTCATGAAGCACCCTCCACCAAAAAACCTTCACTTTGGGAGGGACTGGCAATTTCCAAACTGCCTTCCACATCCGACCGTCTGATGACAGATGAGCCTGGCCCATTAACAAATATATGTTCCATCTTCCGAGAGTATAATAGTTTGTATTCTGATTTGATTGTATACACTCCAAACTTCTCCTTCTCCCAAGCCCAGTAATCACTCTGGCCATGGCCACGGGGTTCGCGAATAATAGCTTCAGCATCTATTGGCAAGAACGTCTCCCGGGTCAACTCCACATTCCACTGACCACTCACCGTGAGCAGTTCAGGTACAAACTCTAGCTGCTGGTCTGCCCTCGGAGTTATTGGACGAGCACCAAAATGATTGGCAGTCCACCTATCTCTCCAAATCTGTGTTGTATCGCCAGCAGGAACCATTTTGATCAATCCCCTTTCCAGCAGTTCCCGACCTACCATGATGGTGCGCCAAGTGGTACTGGCATGCTCAAAGGGAATTTGACCTATCTTCAACCTTGTTTTCCCAGCATAGAAAGGTTGAAACATCAAGATCCTTAAAGCCCATAACCCCCCACCCCCCACCCCCTCACTTCGGCCTAGTTGGACGGTCCCAACTCATCCAATGCATTTGCTTGCTGTCAGCGGCATAGTCACAAAAAACTGGTTCACCACCCTCGACCCTCGACCCAGGTTCGTCGACTTCGACCCGGGTTCGTGGGTTCATTTTCGACCCGAAGTGTAAAAATCTCTCATAAGTAGCGTACCGCGTACCACGACCCCGTACCTCGACCCCATCGACCCAGAAACTTTGTGACAGCGGTGCTCCCCACCGGTAATTCATTGTTGCAGACTTTAAATTTTTACAAGTATTGAGTGGCAATTGGAAGCAACTCATAGAATATGCAGGCACACCCTGGGTGATGGATTTTAACAAAACTTCCCTTCCTGCACAGCTTGCTTCACAACCACACTGACCCTGAATTTTCCCTTTCACTTGGGTCGGCAGATACTCAAAGGTCCCACCGATATCACGGCCAACATCTGTTGGAAGACCCAAATACTTTTCAGCAAGGGCCTCCTTATAAATATGCAAACCATGACACACCATGTCTTTCATCTCTTGACTTCGGTTTGTACTAAAAATATAGCAGACTTGTCTCGGTTAACCAGTAGACCTCAGCCTTTGTTGTACATCTCTAGAATTTCCAATAACCTATTGGCCCCTCCATGCGTCGTTTCTGAAAAGACAATGCAGTCATCCACAAAGAGAAGATGTGAAACCCAGGGTGTGTGTATGCCTACCGAACACCCCTTGAGAGTTACATTGGGCCAATCTATTTAAGGAAACATGAGAGCCCTTCTCAACATAGCAGAAACAAATATGGAGAAATAGGATCTCCCTGTCTGATACCCCGAGTCGGTCTGAACGGTTCAGTCAAAACACCATTCACCTTGGTTGAGAAGGAGACCGAAGTCACACACTTCAGGCACTCCTAACTCTGGTATCGCAAATCTCTCCTTGCTTCTCCATAAAAGTCTGTAAACCTCCATTTCTCAACATTTGTTACGGGGGGGGTCACTATTCACCACATCAATATGTAGTTTATCAAGACTCTAAAAGCGAACTCCAATCTCCTACTTCGAAACCAACGCCAAGCCACCACCTCTACCATGGCTTCCAACTCTCAAGCCACTCCCAAAGACAAGCAACCGTAGGAGCCCATCCACTCTATCCTAAGAAGAAACATGTCCTTGAAAGAAACACAAGAATGGGCCGATGGAGCTGACACAAGCTACTAAGATTATCACAAACTTCCTCAGGCTTAGCATAGGGTTTTCATTGTGCCCGACGGGGGCTATTTTTGATTATTTCCTCCAAACTCTCTCCACTGCTCTCAGTGCCGCCATCAAGCTAGTTCACCACTGAATATACCTCCCTGCTAGTACTATTGTGCCAGCACCCACAACCAGGAAAATCCGGTGTCTGTAGTACTTGGCTTGACACTTTAGACTTCCTCTTCCTTAGCTGACACATCTCAATGGCAAGACCCTCCATCATCCCTGTGTGATCGTGAATGTCTTGATCTGTTGTGTTTGAGCCTGAGGTGGCCACGATTCTGAGCATGAACCACTGCCCAGTGACTCTGCCGCCTTGGCAAAGGACTGTAGGCTTCGCCTCCTCTCCTCCGGCACTCTCAACGGAACATCATAAGGTAGTTTCCCTTGTTCATTACGTGCAACCGGGTGCGAACACTCGATCTCAAAGAGGAGGCATACGTGCGCCTGTTGGCACAAATCATAGGATTTGGGGCTAAGTTCCATTAGCCGTGCCACTATCCATGGCAGGATTAGGTACTTACAGGATAGCTTCCTTGGTTCTGAAAAAAGATTACAGCATATGCTAAGGTAAAGATGATAAAGCAAAGTAAAGAGATAAGATGCTGACATAAGCATCCACTACCCCTAAGGCATCCTAAGCAAGAGTTATGTTGTTATTCTCCCCCTAAGGCTTGTGTGGTGCCTTCTGGGGAATTTGGGCCATCCCAATCTTGGACGCATTTCCACGAACTTGATCCGCCCATGGGACTTAGTGAGGAAGTCCACTAGCTGATCCTGGGTGTTGATGTATCTAGCCTTGATGCTCCCCTCGTTCAAGCGGCTCCGGATGAAGTGGTACTTGATGCGGATATTGATAGGATTAAGCCCTAGCCTACACTTGCATCTTAACTTTCAGCATTTTCCTTTATTCAGTAGGGAGTTTACTTGGCTCTCAAGATGAGCATGAGATGTCTTGGCTCCAAAAGTAGATAATATGGCATCTTACTTTAGCAAGGAATATGCCAGATAGTGGTTAGGAGCTCAGCTCTATATAAGCTGAAGCACCCCCCTTGTATCAATTGCTTTTGCAACTTTCCAATTCAATCAAAAGGCCATGGTGGGCAAACTACCCTCTGGCAGTTCTCTATGAGCCAATTGCAACAATTGGTATCTGAAGCCTAGGGTTTTGCAAAGCCCCAAGCCACCGCCGCCACCATGTCCACCTCCTCTGAGCGTGCCCGCCGCGCCGCCGCCACGGCCAAGACAGAGAAGCCAGAGCTGCCAGAGCCCAGTGGCAAGGACGCGGACTCCGTCCACCTCAAGGCGTGTCTGGCCACAGCAAAGCAGGTGACAGCCGTGGCGCAGACCGCGGTGAACGCGGTTGCTGCTCTGCGCGCAGAGATCAAGGAGGAGGGCGGCTCGGCTGGAGGAGGAGATGGATAACGGAGCCCGCCCCAAGATTGCCGTCGCGTGTCATGGTCCCAGTGGTCATCGGGGGCGCTCTCCCGTGGTGCAGGTGTACCGCGGGGAGAGCAGCTCGTGGCTGGTGCTCACCCGAGCTTACTACCATGAGTGGAGCCTGTTGATGAAGGTGAAGCTCCAGGCGCGCGGCCTCTAGGAGGCGGTGCACTATGGAGATGCGGTGTACGAGGAGGATCGGCGCGCCTTGGAGGCACTCTGCTCCGCCGTCCCGCCGGAGATGGCCGCCGCTATCGCCAACAAGCACATGGCGCTTGCCTAGGAGGCAATCGCGACCCAGCGCGTCGGTGGTGAGCATGTGCAGCGCCTGACCCTGCAGTGACTGTGCGGAGAGTGGGAAGCTCTCGCCTTTCAGTCGGGGGAGGACTTCGCGCTGCGCCTCACCAGCCTCATGGAGCAGATGGCGCTCAACGGCGACCATGACCTCAACGAAGAACGCATCGTGGAGAAGCTTCTCCAGTGTGTCAAAGAGGTTCAGCCAGATCATCAATTCGGTCGAGACCCTGCTTGATTTCGGCGCGGTCACCATCGAGGATGTGATGGGACAGCTCAAGGTGGTCCATAATTAGGAGGCGACACTGGAGGGAGACGCCTTCGCGCCCAAGCTGCTCTACACCGCCGAGCAGTGGCGGGCCTACGACAAGGAGGAGGGTGCCGGATCGTCCAAGGATGGTGGGCAACGCCGGCGTCCCCGCAGCGGCGAGAAGAACAAACCCAAGGATAGTGAGCAAGGAGGAGATCGTGGCCAAGCTCCGACAGATGAGGAGTTCATCGTCGAGCACCTCTGGGAGGATGGATCGGGGGAGCGAGCTCGGCTTCATATTCTTCCACTGCTCCGAGCCAGCACTCTGCTTCGACTACGCCGTGGTCACAACCGCTCCGGGGGAGCAGGGGAGCCCAATTGCAGGGCAAGGCGGGACTCCTCTGCCCCAATTCTCCAGGCCCGAGCGCCGTCAAGACCAAGCCGGCGGCAACATCGTCAATTGCGCCTCCAATCGAGCTGGCCACGCCCTTGGAGGGTGATGAGGACCGGCTAGACGCCTTCTACGACGATGAGCTCCTCCGCTACCACACCGTGATGAACATCATCAGAGATGGTTCTCCGTCCGGCTTGGCGCCGCGACTGTTCACCCAGCTCCACCTCACGCATGCTGGCGAGTCCATCAATCATGCGGAGGCCAAGGGCGGTCTAGCGTTGGAGGCGGCCATGATGTAGGAGTTGGACGCCATGGAGCGGAACGAGACCCGGGAGCTCGTCGATCTGCCCGCCGGCCACTGACCCATCTCTCTCAAATGGGTCTAAAGCTCAAGAAGGATGAGAAGGGGGTGGTGACCAAGAACAAGGCGAGGCTCGTGGTGCGCGGGTTCGTGCAGCAGGAGGGCATCTATTTCGATGATGCCTTCGCACCGGTGGTGAGGATGGAGTCCGTGCGGATGCTCCTCGCACTGGCGGCGCAAGAGGGATGGAAGGTGCACCATATGAATGTGAAGTACGCCTTCCTCAATGGCGATCACAAGGAGGAGGTGTACGTGCGGCAACCTCCCGGGTTCACCGTCGCCGGAGAAGAAGGGAAGGTGTATCGCCTGCGCAAGGCGCTCTACGGGCTCAAGCAGGCGCCGCGCGCCTAGAACGCAAAGCTGGATCGCACACTCAAGGAGATGGGGTTCAAGTAGAGCGAGCATGAGGCGGCGGCGTACCGGCGGGGCGAAGGTCACTCTGTTCTGCTCGTCGGCGTCGACGTTGATGATCTCTTTTTACACCAACTGGAGGGAGGTGGAAGAGCCAAGCATGAGATGAGTGACCTCGGCCTGCTCTCCTTCTACCTTGGCCTCGAGGTTCACCAGGATGACAAGGGCATCACGCTGCGGCAAGCTCACTACGCCTAGCGCATCCTCGAGCTCAGGGACACGGTGGACTACAACCCTGCGGCTACGCCCATGGAAGAGAAGCTCAAGCTCAGCCACGACAGCAAGGCAGAGGAGGTGGATGCCACCCAGTACCTGCACCTCATCGGCAGCATGCGGTAATTGGTGCACACCAAGTCGGACTTGGCATTCGCCGTCGGCTACCTCAGCCGCTTCATGGAGCACCCCACAAGTGAGCATCAGCTGGTTGTCAAGCATGTGCTCTGGACTCTGGACTTCGGTCTTCACTACAAGAGGGCCCCTAGCACGGCGCGCTTCATCGGCTAATGCGACAGTGACCTCGCTGGCGACGTCGACACAAGCAAGAGCACCAGCGGGACAATGTTCTTCCTGGGAACTATCTTGTCAGCTGGCAGTCGATCAAGCAGAAGGTGGTGGCTCTGTCTAGCTACGAGGCAGAGTACATTGCCACAACCTCTACGGCAACTCAAGCCCTTTGGCTGTCCAGACTGCTTGAGGAGCTCTTGGGCAGGGAGGTGGAAGTGGTGGAGCTGAGGGTGGACAGCAAGTCTGCCTTCGCCCTAGCCAAGGACCCAACACATCAGGACCAAGTTTCATTTCATTAGGGACTGTCTTGAAGATAGAAGCACCAAGGCTACCTACACTGATATTCTCACCAAGTCCCTAGGCAGATCCAAGTTTCAGGAGATGAGGGGGAGGTTTGGCTTGAAGAAGATCACCTAGTGCTAGGCTTAAGGGGGAGATTGATAGGATCAAGCCCTAGCCTACACTTGTATCTTACCTTTCATTTTCCTTTATGCAGTAGGGAGTTTACTTGGCTCTCAAGATGAGCATGAGATGCCTTGGCTCCAAGGTAGATAAGATGGCATCTTGCTTTAGCAAGGAATATGCCAGGTAGTGGTTAGGAGCTCAGCTCTATATAAGCTGAAGCGCCCCCCTTGTATCAATTGCTTTTGCAACTTTCCAGTTCAATCAAAAGACCATAGTGGGCAAACTGCCCTCTAGCAGTTCTCTATGAGCCAATTGCAATAGATATGCTTGCTGCACTCACGGAAGATGAGGTTCTTCACTAAGGCCAAGGCAGACTTGTTGTCCACCATGAGCTCCACTGCTTGAGCGTCTTTGCCCTGGAGATCACCCAGTAGCCGAGACTAGCCACAGAGCTTCAGCGATGTACTCCGCCTCACAGCTGGACAGGGCCACTACCCTGCTGCTTGACCGACTGCCAGCTTACAAGGCACTTGCCGAGGAAGAAGAGCGAACCAGTGATGCACTTGCTGTCAATGTTGTCGGCGAGGTCGTTGCCACTGTACCCGATGAAGTGCTCCACGTCGGGGCATCTTGGGTAGTTCAAGCCATAGTTGGAGGTTCCCTCGACGTAGCGTAGGATCGGGCACTGCATGAATTTATTGACATAGCCAACGACAAACGCCAAGTTTGGCCGCGTGTGGGCAAAGTAGTGAAGGCCGCCCACAAGGCGATGGTACTGCGTGGTGTCAACCTCCTTTGTCGTGCTGTCGCGGCTCAACTTCAACCTCTCCTCCATAGCAGTGTGAGCTGGATTGTAGTCAGTGAGGCTGCCCATCTCAACGATGCGCTTGACGTAGGTAGTCTAGCGAAGATAGATGCCAGAGCTGTCCTGGTGGACCTCAACCCCAGGTAGGAGAGGAGGCCCAAGTCACTCATCTAAAAGATGGCTTTCACTCTTCTAGCGTCTAGCCAGTGATCACCAAGTCGTCGACGTAGACGCCCACCAGCAAGGCGTTGCCTCCCTTGCCTCGCCGGTAGACAATAGCCTCGTGAGGGCTCTGTTGTAACCCCATCTTCTTGAGGGTGGCATCTAGCTTATTGTTCCATGCTTGAGGTGCCTGTCGCAAGCCATAAAGGGCCTTGTGCGGGTGGAGAACCTTGTTCTCCTTGCCGGTGATGATGAATCCCGCCGGCTGGCAGACGTAGACCTCCTCCTTCAGGTCACCGTTGAGGAAAGCGGACTTGACATCCATGTGGTGCACATGCCAGTCCTCCTGGGCAGCCAGCGCGAAGTGGAGATGAATGGACTCAATCCACGCATCAAGCGTGAAGGCGTCGTCAAAATCGATACCCTCCTGCTGAATGAAGCCGCGTGCCATGAAGGCGGGCCTTGTTTTTTATCACCGCCCTAGCCTCATCCTTCTTGAGCTTGAACACACACTTAAGGGTGGTGACATGGTGCTCGGTAGGGAGATCCGCCAGCTCCCACGCCTGGTTTTGCTCGACGTCGTCCATCTCATGCTGCACCGTGGCGTGCCATGCCACGTCTCCCTCTGCCTAAGCGAAGCAGCGGGACTCATCGCCCTCATGCGCTAGGTGCAGCTACGCCTCAAAGTCGTGCATCGCCATCCTATGGATACGCTGATCGCCAAGGATGTTGTCCATGGTGCAGTAGTGTAGAGGCTCGTCATCATGGTATGCGTCGGTGTGGTCCTCGTCGTCGGACAATGGAGTGATGAACTCTACCAAACGCTGACGGACCGAAGCTGCTGATGTCGATGGACGTAGTCGACGACGAAGTCCCTGAGGGTCGAACCTGAGCCGTCGTTCACTGCCATGTCCTAGGTCTAACCTCACCCTTCATCGAACACGATGTCCCGGTAGATGCGGACGCGCTGTGTCGTTTGGTCGAGGATGCAGTAGGCCTTGACTCCCTCTACATAGCCGATGAACATGCCGACATGAGTGAGCTCCTTGGAGAACGCCAGGCAGCCGAAGACACGGAGGTGGTTCACCACCTACTTGCACCAGTGCCAGGCCTCGTACAATGTCTTGGCGTCAGGCGCCTTGGTGGGCGAGCGGTTGAGCAGGTGGACAACAATCATCACTGCCTCAGTAGATCACCGGCATCCCTCTCTGCTTGAGGAGGGCGCGCGCGGTGGCGACCACCATCTGGTTTCGGCACTCGACGAGGCCGTTCTACTACGGGTTATACGGCGTAGAGAAGTGCCACTGGATCCCCTCGTCGGTGCAGTTATCCGCCGTGAACTCGCCGTCATTGCCCCTGCGCCGCACCCGAAGCTTGCGGCTTGCGGCCGCACTCCTCCGCAATAGCTTGATGGCGTCTGCGACCTTGGTGTCGAGAAGGACCGCCCACATGTAGCGGGTCACGTCATCGACGAGGAAGAGGAAGTAATGTCGTCCTCCAGCTGTAGTCGGTGTCATGTGGCTGCAGAGGTCGCCGTGCATGAGCTCCAGCTTCTCTTTGGCATGGAAGCTCGCCTGGCGGGGGAATGAGAGTCACCGTTGCTTGGTGAGGACGCAAGTGTCACAGACTTGCTCCACATGGTCGACGTGTGGCATGCCCTGCACCATCTGCTTGTTACCGAGCTACTTCAAGGCCTCGAAGTTGAGCACCGCCAGGCTTCGTCGTCGCAACGGATTGCAAGACAAAGAGGTTGCTCCACTTGCATGTGAAGGACATAGAGGTGGTTGCTTCCCCTGTTCACCTTGGCGAGAAATCGGTGACAGGGATCTCAGATGCGCAACACACCATCCTTGATCTCCATGCGTGAGCCATTCTTATCGAGCTGTCCAAAGCTGATAATGGAGTTCCTCAGTGCGGAGATGTAGTGGACGCTGGTGAGCAGCTGGTGCTCGCTGGTCTTGGCGGTGAGGATGACGAAGCCTACACCCTTGATCTCCACGGTGGAGGCGTTGCCGAACTTGACGGAGCCTCGCACGTCAGAGTTGACCTTGCAAAAGAACTCCCGCCGCCCGGTCATGTGGTGGGTGGCGCCGATGTTGAGGTAGCAGTCGTTGATCTAGTCATCGGTCGGACTGGCACCGAGGTAGGCGCGAGCCCGCGGCTCGTCGAGGTGGAGCGCGGCAGAAGTGGAGTGCAGCTCGATGCTCCCATGGATGAGCAAGAGAGACGCATCCTAACCCTCCTGTGCATGTGCGATGCATGCCTGACCGTTGTGCCTCGCTTGCCGGTAGTCCTCGGCCTAGTGGCCGGTCTTGCCGTAGTTGTTGCAGATGTCGCCACGGGTTGCATTGCGCTCGCCGTCGGCGCCTCTAGGAGCACCACCACGCCCCTGGGGAGCCTTGTCCCGCTTGCACAGCCGGTGCTTGCGGGTGATGCTCGACGAATCCGAAGACGCCTCCGTCTTCTTACGCTGTCGCTAACGGGCGAGCTAAGCTTGGGTTCGGAGGCAGGTTGCTGCTCGCAGTGCTCGACAGCCTCGAGGCGACCCGTCACCTCCTTGATCGTGAGCCGCTCGAAGTCCAACAACATCTCAATGGCGACCTGCGTGTACTTCTTGGGGACGACTCGGAGGAGCTTCTCGACGTCTCTCTCCTCATTGATGTCGTTGTCGTTGTACCGCGCCAACTGCTGCATCATATTGGTGAGGCGGAGAGCAAAGCCTTTGACGTCCTCACCCGACTTGAAAGTCAGGTTCTCCCACTCCTTGTGCAGCTACTGCAGCGTGGTCCAATAACCCGTCCTGCCGCAGTTGAGAAATGTCATCCCGCTTGGCCTTGCACTCACCGTCGGCGCCACCAGGAGCGACATCACGTTCCTAGGGAGCCTTGTCCCGCTTGCGTGGCTATAACAACTCACAATCCAAACGGTTCAGATCCACTTTGCACGTTAAGTAGGCCCAGTGCCACACCTACTATCATCGCTGAGTAGACTCTAGAAGCCTTATATGTTGCGCCTCAAAGGACGTTGTCGGCCTAACATACCCACAACTGCGCAAATGATGACCAGAAGCGTTCCCCTCTTAGCACCCGCGACCGTGCACCCAATGCCGGCACATGTGCCATGCCGTGCACTCCGTAGAGCCCAAACACACAATGAACCCCCATGTCCGCGATCCTAACCCGCACGCGCCCGTGGCAATAACATGCACATAAGCCACTATGGGCAAAATTCCAAACTGGGTTGGATGTTACATGCACCTCCCCTCCCCCGTTTCAAAGGACCCGACATCCTCGTCGGCCTAACATACCCACAACCAGGCAAACGATGACCAGAAATGTTCCCCTCTTAGCACACGCGACTGCCTGACCCGCACGCGGGTCGGCTCAAATCCACTCTGCACGCTGAGTTGACCACACCTACCACCATCCCGCTTACACTTTCGTCCTTGATTCGCGTAAAAGGATTAATTTCTAATCCACCGTAAACAATCAAGGTGGGACTAAACCCCTCATAATATCTCATTAACATGCACAATGGCGGTGCTGCACCCTGCTCCTCTTCCTTCGTCTGCCATCGTGCACCTGCGTGCCCTCACATCCATGCTCATGGTCGCTAGCACTGAAACCCTAAGCGAGAGCCAATGGAAGTGCTGCAGCGACATGCTTGACTGTACCTGTGACGCTGCAGCTCTGATTTAGTTTGGCGCTGGCTGGCATTCGTTGCTTGGGCACAGGCATTTTGGTGCTGGCTGTTATGTGCCAGTTATTTAATATTTGTCCAACTTGATCTTTAGTTTTTCAGAAAGAGTTGAGATTACATGAGACAATAGATTTCGGCACAGAAGGTCTATATGAAAATGGTACTAGGTTTGAAATAATTTTGTTAGTGCCTGTGTCTTTTATATTAGAAAGGTGAATTTGTTCATGGCTCTTAGTTGTAGGTACTTAGTTTACTCGGATGGTAAACGTAGGCTACTGTTGTTTGTGTTAAGGAAGCAAGTAACTTATCTATGAAAAGCAATTGTTTGCTTCCTGTCTGCATGCATATATGTTCGACTGTCTAAATTTCCCAATCAGTATGGTCAAGTCCAGTGCACGTATGTATGAAAAGCAACTGTTTGCTTCAATCAGGTTTCAAGATTTTAGCAGATAGTTCTGTCAATATTCAGAGTTTTAGTTTCTGAATTTTTTGGAGTTAGTCTAGTTCTGTTCGTGCATCACTTGACATAGGTTTCATTTTGTGAATTTTCAGATTTGATGGCCATTAATTCTTTTTTATATAAATGTGAGTTTTCAGATTTCAATTTTTAGTTTATATGAAGCTCTATTGTTTTTTGTTTGCCATGTGTTGGTTCCTCTAGAATGAAGCTCTGTTTTTAGTATCAGATTTCAAGATTTTAGCAGATAGTTCAGTCGGTACAAAGATAAGAACCAGATGCACCAAGTTTATTCAGGGACAGCTAGTGTGCTACTACAGCAAGAAAATATGGATACATTACCATAAAGTATGACACTGTAAGCATTCAAATACTCTGCTCTACAGCCCTGCACACATCTGTGAATGTTTGTTGTGAATCAATGTATTTCTGAACTTATCTATGTACAGATTGTTTGATGCTACAGGAATATATTAACAATGTGCTCTTGCATCTATTGTAAATTGAAATTAGCTAATAGCTAGATAACATGGGAGACATGTGATGGTATTGGGATAGCAGATCTTTCACTAATAGATAGATTTACTGGTACCTGTGGTATGTGGTGTTCAAATCTGAATGTTTCTAGTGTGTTTTAAACAGAAATTTTCTAGACAGAAACCGAATGCCCATCTATTATTTCTTTGCTGCTAGCAGTTCATATTGAAGATCTTTTCCCTTGTGAGGGTGACAAGTATGAATTCCCTGATTTTTCTCTCCTAGATTGGATTGATACATGCTAGCCTGCTGCTGCTGTTACTGTTCTATCTAACCAATCAATAGTGTTACATTCTCTTGTCATTGCAGTGCTATCTATTAAGTTGTCATGGTTTCCAGGAAGGGCTGTAGGGCAGTGCAAATGAGCATTGGTGGACAAAGAGTAATGGAGAAATGTTTGACGAAGGAATATCATTCCACCACCTGCATCACCAATAGCAGGTTGGAAAGCAGGGAGGGTCGATAGCAACATTCAATAAAGGCGCAGCTCTGATCCGATCCTCAAATTTGTGATATGTCCCTTTCTAGCTAACATTGTCTAATCAATTAATTATATAGAAGTTTACTATTTTTGCTAGCCTGTAGTAAGTTGCAGGACTGACCTGAATCTTGCTTTCATAAGAACGTGTATTTGTTAGTTGCAGTTAGCACATCTGTGCAGTTAGAATACTCTCTGTATTTACGAAGGAACAAACTAACTATAGCTCTATTGGTAGTTTACTTCTGAAACCTTCGATAGTTTAGTTCTAAAATTTCTGCTTACTGTAACAATGCAGAAAAATGGGAGGGTGACCTTTGGACAATCAGACATGTTTCCGGACCTCATATGTTTCCTGTACGTGATGGTTCATGTGTTCGAACCTGCATGTGATAGTTCATGTGTTGGAAATCTATACAATACTATAAAAGTTGTGGATGGCAGGCTTTTCAATTCCTCTCACAAATTCCTGTTATGGGAACAGTAAACGCAAGCGATCCCAACCCACACGAAACATTGCCTTCAGTCCGCTGCCACGTCCAGCCATTCCAGAAGCACCCAAACGAAAAAAAAAGGAAACGAAAACCTACATCCTTCTCCTTCGACCTCCTTTGAGCAGGCCACAGGGTGCCGACGGGCGCCTCCATACCTCTCCCTCGCCGCGGCAGCGGCAGCAGACCTCCCGTGCCCTCACCACCGCCACCCACCGCCGAACGGCTCGCGTCTAAGCAGGGCGCCGCGGTCCACCCCGCAACCGGCCAGCCACGATGAACCCACCGGAACAACCCTCGCCTGCGCCCTCTCCCGGCCAGTGTTTTTTTTACCGAACCGGACGACCGAACCGGCCGAGCCCGGAATCGGTAAACCGGCCGGTTTGTCCGGTTTACCGGAAAAAACCGCCCGAATTCAAATTTGAATTTGAATGGGCAGTTGTTCCGGTTTCTACCGGTAAACCGCCCGGTTTGTCCGGTAAACCGCCCGGTTTGTCCGGTAAACCGCCGGTTTGTCCGGTTTACCGCCCGGTTTTAAAATTCAAATTTATTTTTTTTTTAAAAATGCTAAAAAATTCCTAAAAATACTTCATGATTTGTAGAATCCAATGATGTTAAAATTACTCAAATTTGAGTGTGTTTAGTATGTTTTTCGACCTTCATGATTTAATGGGCCTTCACGGGCCTGTGTATTTTTTCTTTTTCTTTTTTTTTCAAACTTCTAAACGTCTAAATAAATATTAAACGAACTCAAATTTGAAAAATTTTTACACCATTGGGTTCTATAATTCAAGAGCTATTTTTAGGAATTTTTTTAGCATTTTTTTCAAACTTCAAATTTAAAATTTGGGCGGTCCGAACCGGACGACCGGAACCGGACCGGCCCGGTAAGGTCGGTAACCGCGGTTTACCGACCGGTAAAAAAAACGCTGCTCCCGGCCGCGTGGCACGGCCCGCCGGGCGCCGCTGTGCCACGCCACAGGAACGCTCCGTGGCCCCGCAACAATGCCGGCCCGCCTCCAGCCATCTCCCTCACGATGCTTCGTCCCTCACGACGGCCGCTTCTGCCGCCACGGGGTCTGGGAGGCACCAAACGACATTGTCCAATATTCTGAGATCATTCATGACTGCCTTCGCATAGAGATTCGGTATCTTCTGAAGAACAGACCCAGAAATACGTGGGTTACAATCAATCAATCCAGAGAAGTACAAACGCGGCTCTTCATGTGCATCTTCTGCAACTACTTTGAATCTTTGTTCTCTGCATATTGTGAATGCTAAATAGCTTCTCTCTTCTTGCTAGCCTCTCTTTCCAGTACAAAGACATTGCATTTTCAAAGCAGATTAACCACCTCATGTGCATCTTATGCAACTACCCTGTATCTTTGTTCCACCTCTGCATAGCTTCTGTCTTCAGTTAGTAGCCTCTCTTTTCAGTACAAAGACATTGAATTTCCAGATCAGATAAACAGCGATTGGTGAGTTACTTATCTTTCTGTTCCATTGGCAATAATATGATGTTCTCTAATTCCACCTTGCTGGCCCGTGCTTCGCACGGGGTACCTGCTAGTGATGGAATATTGTTGCGGTGTCTTGTATAGGTAGGGGTATTGGGTGCAAGTGTTCTACATACGAAGTGATGTTAATAAAATGTAATAGCCCTCTTTTACCCCTGTTTTTTAAACTTTCGCTTGTCACTTTGCCCCTGTTTTTTCAAAACGAAGCCAGCAGTTGCCCCTGTCCAGTTAAGTCCATGTAACGGTGTTAAGTTTGGGCTGAAAAGACCAAAATACCCTTGACTAAAAATTCCTCATTTGCCCCTGTTTTGTATGTATTGGCTTACTGTGCACTTATGTTGAACAAATAACAATATATATTTCCACTATATATAAGCAGAATATTTACATAATATATAAGCATAATATTTGCATATATATATAGGACCAATATTACTCCATCGTATAGATGGCTCCCTCGCTTCAGAAATTACTCCATCGTGTATCTAGGCTCAAAAAAGATGTCAATGGAGATTGGAGATCCACAGGCATATTTACTCCAGCGGGGGCGCAGCAAAGCTGCGTCTGTTTTCTTGTAACTATACGAAGATGAAGTGAAATATACCTTTCAAAGCATCTCTTCTGCAGTTGGCTGCTCCTCACGCTGGAGGCCACCGGCTGCGTCGTCCATGGAGACGACAACGCAAGGACTAGCAGTCTAGCACCTCCATGGTCTCCTCCTGTACGTCATGCCAGCTTCGTCGTCCATGGATCGGAGACGGCAGTGCAAAGTCTAGCAAACGGCGATTGGCAAGACCAGATCTAATCGTGATGTCTGTATGCACTTCCTTCGGGTGGAAGAGGCTTCTTGCTTCGGAAGCTATCTTGCCGGTATCTTGCGAGTTTGCAAGCCAAGAAGAGACCGGCTATTATGCCTGGCTCTGCAAACGAGCCGAGCGCTGGTGAAGCCAAGCCCAGTATCGTACGTAGTACGGGAGAAGCCGACGTCCTCGGGAGCGTCCGATGCGCCGCTGTCCACGCGTCGCACATTTAAAGATGCGTATGTACCGGATGCACTATACAGACGTGATGCAGTGAATCCGCTCCCGAGAAAGTCGCGACTCGTGAGCGACGGGAGTCGTCCAACTGACAGGGGACGGGAACGAATGGATAAGGGGCATTCTGGTCTTCTTTCCCTTTTTCTTATTTCTCAATCTTTTTTTTTTGGGCCTAAATGTTTTACCAACTAACGGAAGGGGAAAACAGGGGCAAACGGTTGCTTAGTTTTGTAAAAACAGGGGCAAATGAGCAAAGTTTAAAAAACGAGGGCAAACGAGGAATAAAGCTTTAGAACAGGGGCAATTGCACAATTGTCCCTTACTAGAAAGTGACGATGTGTGATTATGCTTTTGATATGTTAATAATCTATACCTAATAATCTATACCTATATCTATATCTATATCGGCAACGGATCCTATGCAAACCGACATCCCGTGCAAACTTTTAAACTAACGATCCGAACCGTAGAATGTTGATCCAAGGGGACGTCTATACCTATTAATTAAAAGATAAAATTTTAGTCTGCCACTTCCTACCCTAATTTCTGTCCGCCACTTCTTTTCCTACTAGGACATGATGATTGTCTCGTGCTTTAGAAAAAAAGAAAGAACAAGAAATACTCCCTCCGTTCTAAATTAAAGAGCATTCTAGATTTTAGGAGGTGTCCTCAAATATAGTGCATTTAGAGAAAAAAGATAATATTTACTTAAATAAGAGTACGTGATTGTTATTTACAAGGAAGTTTACTCATGTACTTGTCATATTCTATAAGAACTAATAGTTTACCCTTTAATCATGCAAATAGAATCAGATTTCAATACATTAGGAAGATGAATGAGGGGGACATTCGTCTATTGTCTTCTCTCTTATTTTGTCATAGAATGGCTAGAATGCTCTTTAATTTAGAACGGAGGGAGTAGGAATAGACAAGGCACTGAATCAAATAGTAGAAAAGAAGTCTTCAATACTATGTTTCTATTAATAGTCCGTACCCTATAATAGTCATTATTTTTCACGTGAACACAAAGAGATCAGAAGTAGGAGCGATAATAAAAATAAATATAGGGTTCTAGATGTAAAGATATTAGAGAGAAAGAAAAGGTGAAAGAGTCTTAATAGTTTTTGAACAGATCGGGGTTCGTGATGTAAAATATCTAAAACAGATTGAGTCTAGCAAAATTTACTAAAAATCATAGACAAATCAAAAAAATATCGAACCATTTTTTTTAGTTTCATAAAAATGTGATCAATTCGTAGATGTTATGAATTATGTTATGTTGTACTTTGTCATAGGTGTGTTAAATCATCCTTGCATATATTGCATGCGTATGGGTTCCGCGATAACCAAAAAAATATAGTAGAGGCAGACCCATAATATGCGAAGGTGGTCAAGGAATATGGAAAACTAAAGTTATGGTATTGTACTTTCTCTGTCCGCACACAGTGGCACCCCCGCTTCTATTGCTAACAACACTATATAGCTATAATTTAATTATAAAATATACTATTGCTACCATCCGTATAGGGTGGCTTTGCCAAACATCAATAAAATAATTAAAATATATCCTAGATTTCATTACTAGCCCTAAAAATATCTAATAATAGATTACACAGTTGTTCGAATTACACAATCCTACACCAATTACTGAGTTTGTATGAGACTATGCTCTTTGTTCAATAGGAATACATACACCAATTCTGCTATCATACAATAAAAACAAGTAATACCACAGAGACCATAAAACACCGGGACAAAAACAAGCATTTACGCAGCAAGAAAACACTCCTTCAATTTCCATAGTAAATGTGATACACAAAAAGAAATCAGCATCATGAATATATCATTTTTATGTGAACAAAATATATCAATATTGATAATGCTGAAATTCTACAACAAGAAGATGTCTAGATTAATGTCCATCATGATGTACACACAGGAGGTGCATAGAGACAATTGAAAACCATATTAGGCAGACAATCTACTAAGATCAAAATATCCGATCATAGATGCCAACATTGCCAAGAAAAAAGAAAAAGAGAGACAGGGAGAGTATGCACAAATAACACCAAATTAGCATTATTGTGTCTAGATATACTATTTTTTTCTCCCATTGCAAAGCACGTGTATTTTTGCTAGTATATTGTCATGATCTTTTATATGATGTCAAATGGGCTGAAAATAGACTGCGGATGGCTAAAAACAAATTGAAAATGGGAATGTGCTATTTTCACAATCCACGAGATATAAACCTATAGCATTTTGTAGTAGAAAATGCAAATGACATCAACATACTATTGTACTGAATTGGCCTGATAACCATGTGTTGGCGAATACTGGATATAATAAAATAATAAAATAATCTAATTGTTCAAAAGACCTTTATACGTACTCTAGTAAGCGTTATTTCTTCCATGGTCCCAAACAATCAATTGTCGCAGCACATAAGTAAAAATTCAGCTGAAAATAGTGTTTCAAAGAAAACAAATATTTAATTCAGATTTTGACATCTTCAATTACAGTTTAGCCGGCACACCTTTGCTCAATCCATCTAGCTCCCCTTCCACTTCAGGTCGCTCCTCTTCTCCTGCTCTTCCGCACCCGCAGGCGAGCACTGCGGCACTTCGTCAGCGGCTGCCGGTGCCGAGCAGGGTCTCACGGTCGACGCCTGCGCCGGTGATGCGGACGGGATCATGGAAAGACAGAGGATGGACTTGAGAGTGAAAAAGAGAAAAGGAGAGGAGACTTTTTCAGAAGTTGGCATGGTCCCGGTACTGCCAGTATGGCTGTACCACGTTAGATGCTTCTGCTTATGTGGTGGGTTTTGGACCGATAGTGTACGGGACTCAGATGGCCGTTTTTTAGTTCGAGGACCCAGATAAGAGGATCTCAAAAGTTTAAGGATCCCATATGCATTTTAGGCCTTGTTTAGATGTGGATATTTCTAGCCTGAAAAGTACTATAGTGTTTTTTTTATTTGACAAATATTATCCAATCATGGTCTAACTAGGCTCAAAAGATTCTTCTTGTGATTTACAACTAATCTGTGCAATTAGTTATTTATTTTATCAACATTTAATGCCTAATGCATACGACACAATATTTGATGTGATAGAGAGAGAGTCAGATTTCTAGCCTTTTTAAGGCAACTAAACAAGGCCTTACTTTAAAAAATATTATTGTCATGATGCTGGTATTTAAAATACTATTGTCATGATGCTGGTAAGGGGTAGTGGAGATGGGCAAAGGTTTTACATACCCATCCGCTCCCTACGTCGTTGGAGAAGAAGATAGACAAGGAAGAGAACTTTTTTTTTTTTTTTTTTTTTTTTTTTTGAGAATCAGGAAGAGAACTAATTGCATTGCTTGATTATTCCCCGGGTATCATTGTTTGAAACAAGGCAGCCCAAAAAAAAAAAAATTCACGCTTTAATAATTTTATTTATATTTATCCCATCTTTGGGCTTTCCATTGCCAGCGGCCCAGCGCTAGCAGAAGGGAGGTAAAAAAGCTCCGATCCAGCCCATTGACCAACCGCCAATCGCGTGACGCCACCACCGTCCACCGCAGCCCCTGACTGCTCTTCCTCCACGGGAAAGCACCGTCAAGGCGTCAACTGATCAACCCCCACTTCCCGCTAGAGCACAACGCCACGCCACACCAGTCGCGTTTCTTCCACGGGTCCAGCGACCGGATCCTCCAATCCAATCCGCCGCCGACCACCACGGCTCCTCGATCGGGGTCTTCCTCTCCCCTCCCCATCGCCTCCTTCCGCCCCCCGCAAGTCCCGCGCGATTGATGAGTATTTCTCTCCCCGTCCCTCGGAGGAGCGACCCGGTGGATGCGAGGGACCTGCCCGCGCTCGGCCCGCCTTCGCCCCTACCCGCCGCCGCCCGGCGGGCAGGCGCCTCCTGCTGCTCCCACCTCCCGTCCCCGGAGCTAGCCGCAGGCCCATGGGCTAGCGAGTCGCCGCGCGCCCTCCTGCGATCGCCAGCGGCGGGGCGGCCTGCGGGATCCGCCCGCCTCCTCCTACTCGCGCTTGATTAGGAAGGTCTCGATTTTGGAGTTGCTGGCCTGCGTGTAAATCGTCTCCTGCTGATGCGAGTGCTGTGCTTTCCAGCAACAAGAGTGTACAGTTAGCTGTTGCTTCTTGGGGATGTGAATCCTGTCCTGGGTGGGGATCCAGCTCACGCTAGATTTTCCCCCCCCTTTTGCCTTCCACTTCTTTCACTCGGGAGGGGAGAGATTGGGTTTCCTGGGTGATTAGCACTCAATCGCTGTGCAGGGGGATTCTACCTTATCGTCTAATTTCTGTTTCCGTACTCTTAATGCAAGTGGTGGGGAGGCAAAGTAAAGATTGTATTGCCGGTTTTGGGGGACATATTCTTGGGGAGATTCCGCCCTGTACAAAATATACCCCTTACCCATTAGTTTAGTTTGATGCTCGTATCATTAGTGGTGGGGAGTGCACATATCACACGTCCTGATTGTCCGCGGCCGTTGGGGAGATGGGCTCCTCACAAGAATCCACCTTCTCCTCGGCCTCAGCGGCTGCGCAAGTGAATGCTTCCACCTTGGACTTGCTCCCAGTCTATGCCAAGGAGCTTATCGCTGGCGGCGCTGCTGGTGCATTTGCAAAGACTGCGGTAGCACCACTGGAGAGGGTCAAGATCTTATTGCAGGTCCCAGACTGCCCATTCTGTCGATTTCAGTATTTGTGGCGATTGTGTTGTTTAGCTCACTTGCTGCACATCTGCTGTTTGCTTTGTAGACAAGAACTCAAGGTTTCCAGTCCCTTGGGATCCTCCAGTCCTTGAGGAAGCTGTGGCAATACGAGGGAATTCGAGGCTTCTACAAGTGAGTACCATGGCAGAAATGCCTTGGGCCTTTTTACTGCTGATGAATTAAGTACAGTGCTCTGAATCCACTGTTATTATCCATGCAGAGGGAACGGTGCAAGCGTGCTTCGGATTGTCCCATATGCAGCATTACATTACATGACATATGAGCAGTATAGGTGCTGGATATTGAACAATTTTGCCCCATCAATAGGTACAGGGCCTGTAGTTGATCTTTTAGCGGGCTCTGCTGCTGGTGGTACTGCAGTTTTGTGTACATACCCATTAGACTTGGCTAGGACCAAGCTGGCATACCAGGTATTGTACTACCATGTTCACTGATGCATTTTTTAAAAAATTTTGTTCCTTTGATTGTAGTGAAGAGTCTACGTCAATAGATGTATGGCATTGGCTGGAACAACTCCGTGCAAATATTAGTTGTTTTTTCCTTCATTTTGTTCCTCTGATTGTAGTGAAAGTCTCCATCGATAGATATATGGCTGGAAAAAGTCTGTGCAAATATTAGTTGTTTTTTTCATTTTGTTTCTTTGATTGTAGTGAAGAGTCTCCATCAATATATGTATTGCTGGAACAACTCTGAGCAAATATTAGTTGTTTACACCATGTTGGCTTTTGATGTATTGTTATTACCAATGTTGGCTCAAGGCTGTGAACACTAATTTCTTCACGGTTGCTCCAAGGTTTCAAATGTTGGCCAACCTGGCAATGCTTTTGGAAATTCTGGTCAACAACAAACATATAATGGCATAAAAGATGTCTTCAAGACTGTTTACAAGGAAGGGGGCGCACGATCTTTATATCGTGGAGTAGGTATGTCTTATTCTCTCAGTCTCATTTCATTCGCTTAGATTTGCAGTATCGTTTATGGCTCATCAGTGTGAGGCTAGCAATTTATTCGGTTTCTTTCCAGCATTTTTTTTTTTTTTTTGAGAAACCGGGTTGTATTTCACATATAATACTGACAGTTTACAAAGACACCTTTGAAAAAAAGAAAAATTACATCTCGGTCCTTGCAAGACTCCCGGTCATCCTCGTCTCCGACGGTCGGAACAGTCAACTTGTAGCCGACCACCTTCCCGACGATGGAACATCAAAGGATTTTAGTGGCACCAAGAGTAGCACATTAGAAATACCAACATGCTGTAGTCGCTGAACGTCCTGGCCGAACAAGTTTCTTTCCAGCATTGCCATGCCAACTAATGTTCCACAGTTGCACAGCTTTGTTTCTAATGTAACATGATATTAAGTAGGTTGATACCGAGTATGCATATTCAGTTATTTCTTGGTTTCCTGAAAACATGATGGCACTACTGCTAGTTACTTAAAATCTCAAGTACTGGTTCTATAGGTGACCGGAAACACTATTGCCAAGGCTTAGACATGTTTTAGTTTAACATGAGTTACCATATGACTATCCTGAAATTTTTAGTTTAAATTACAGTGCTTGAGATGTCTGTATTATCTGTTTAGATTATATTATTACAACATGAGAGGAGGATTCAAGATTCTTTTAATCAATTACAGGCCCAACTCTTATTGGTATTCTTCCATACGCTGGCTTAAAATTTTACATTTATGAAGATCTGAAATCTCAAGTTCCAGAAGATTACAAGAATTCTGTTATATTGAAGCTCTCTTGCGGAGCTTTAGCTGGTCTATTTGGACAAACCCTCACTTATCCACTGGATGTTGTCCGAAGACAAATGCAGGTACAATTCTTGTATTCCATGCATTGATAACCTTTTTTTTTTAATGCAATATTTTTTTTAACGCAACATGCATTGATAATCTGCTAAATCTCATCTGCTATGCCTACGGTCACCACTCACAAGACCTCTGTCTTCAGGTCCAGAGCAAGCAGCCTCAAAATTCAAGTGATGGCTTCCGTATAAGAGGAACTTTCCAGGGTCTCATGTTGATTATTCGGTGCCAAGGGTGGAGACAACTCTTCGCTGGATTGAGCCTTAACTATGTCAAGGTAATAAGTCAGGACAATATTAAAAAAAATACAAAATTTGAAAACTGAGAATCAGTATTGCAAAATGTGCGGCATGGAAAAATAACACACTCCGGTTGCTCCTAGGCTTTCTTTGCTTAGTTACAATTATTACTCAGTTGTGTTGCTCCTTGTTTTCTTTTGCTTAGTTGCAATTATTAGACGTCTACAACTGGGATGTTCAATTCTTTACAATAATGTCAATATCAAGTTTTATTTCTTGACACCTGGACTTTCAGGTTGTCCCTTCAGTAGCTATCGGCTTCACAACATATGATATGATGAAGACATTGCTAGGGGTTCCTCCCGAGAGAGAGTCCATGTGTCAGGTGGTAACAAATGAAGCAATGTTGGTCATCCTTTTGTTACGACTGATGAACTAAAGAAACCCTAGGCTGTGGCACTGTTGTTCTTGTTATGTTGCTATCGCCCTATGTTGCATACGATGGAGAGCATTGTATATTGGTCAAATAGTTTTGTGTCTGTAACATTCGGTTGAGTTGCTTCTAACATCCATTATGCTACATGTAATTTGTAACCGTGAATACAATAACAGTACCAGAGATTGCCCTACATTAACTATATGAGCTTCTGGTGTTTGTCCGTGTATCAAAAGTGAAGATGTTTTATATATCAAATGTTAGCAAAGATGAAGATGAAGCCTCGGAGGTTTCTATCAATAGAGTCTCCAACGTTTCATTTGGTCTGAGTAATCTTTGGTCTAGCAGAATCACCTTTTTATCTTTGAGAAGAGGCAACTTGATTACAGATAGAACCAACCTCAAAAATATGGAAAATTGCTCCTTGAGTTGGGCTAAAATTTTGTTCAGCATTAGCAAAATTGGTTCTCACATGGTTCTACAAGGCTTCACGCACTCGCCGTATTATCTTAACCAAAAATAAATGATTATTCAGATAATAAAGTAAATCAATCCACAAGGGTGACAACAATTACATCAAGTAAAATGTAGCCATTGCCCCGTCATCACAGAAGATAGCAAAAACCAATAGAGATTTTTCTTAAGAGAACACAACCGCAGAAAACCACAAACTGTACACCACCCACAATCTCATGCACTCCATGTAATTTCCAACTTCAAGATCACAAAACCACAAGTCCACAGCTGATCTGAAATCAGTTAATCTTTCTTCTTGTTGCCCGGGGAGCAGAACCTCTCAAACAGCATGGCGAAGAACCCAGCGAAATCGAGCCGCTTCTTCGGGTCATCTTTCTCCACCTCCTTACTTGTTTCTTCAGGCTTGTCTCCAGCTGAAGTTTCAGTTGCAGCAGTTTCAACTGCAGCAGCAGTCTCAACTGGAATTTCAGTTTCAGTTTCAGCTGCTGGGGCTGTCTGCTGCTGCAAAGCTGCTGTGACAGCCTGAATCTCTTCCACGACTTGCTCCAACACATTAGGTTCTTCAGTCTTGTCAGCAGAGACACCCTCATCAACGCTCTGCGCTGCCTCACCTTCTTCTGCCTTCTCTTCAGAGTCCGATTCTTTATCTTTGTTTCCTGTTCAAGGTAAGGATGATGCAAATGTTTAACAATCAGGCTGTGGATGGTCAGGGTCACCATGTAATGTAATCCCCAGAAACAATGCATGTTTTACCATGTCTCCGCAGATGGAGAGCATCAGCGAGGCTCTTCACCTCGTCCTTGACCTTTTCCACCACTTCTGGGTGGCTCTTCACCTTGTCCATCACAGCACTGACCTTTTCCATCACCTCTGGGTGGTTCTTCACCTTGTCCATCACTGCACTGAAAGCATCCATATCCTTGTTTCCCTGTTCTTCGCTTCCTTGCGCTACAATATCGACATGGATTCTTCTCAGAGAAAATAACTTGGTTTCAAGAGAGAAAGAAATATAAGAAAAAAGGGTACCTAATTAGATTGTTCATTCAGAGGCATACAGAAGTTTGGGTGGAATAGTTCTTAAAGGTCAGCAAATGGGGTGGGTGCAGTTGAATTCGAGCATCACCACAAGAAATACTGATAGGATTGTACTAAGAATGATTATAATTTACGGTGACCTAGATCCACTAGTTAATTACACTTTCTCCACCTTCTAATAAATCCCTTGTTACTGTATGCATTCAGCACACCCCGATTACGATTAGTGCAAAATTATTCAGTAACTCAAACGAAAAAACAGTGGGGGAAATCATCCGCTGCCTGAGCAATTCGACAGGAAAGGATTCTTCTAGACAACAGACAAGATTCCAAATCCCCATACAAAAACGTGCAGACAAAATGATGAAAGAAATAAAGAACGAGCAAAACCTGCGGTCCTAGATTCCTAGGTATTGGCTGAATCGAAACTTACAGAGTGAAGAAGAGACCCTTGCAAGCTGAACCAGGTTGCAGATTTGTTGAAGGACAGTGAAGTCAGCAACAAGGTGGGGAAAGCTTAACTGGCGGAAACTGAGAGGGGAAGTGCTTTTCAATGTGAAGCTTTAGAACTGTAGGGTTATGGCTCTAACTGAGCCCCCCTGCTATGGACTAATGACAAATGTGAAGCTAATGTTTTATGTACACACAAAGCGTCAAATAAAGCGTCATTAGAGCACCATGCATAATAATACTAGATGGTAGGACTGCAGGAGAGTGACAGCGAAATGGACGCAGGCATTCATAGTGGTTGGTCGAGGATGATCCTGCGTCGTGGTTTGCACAGCCTGTGTCATACAGAGTGTCACCTGCTCCAGCTGGGTCAATCAAACCCTACTTTATTTATTCTCAAATCCTTATTGCCAGCATTGATCCTGGAGATATATACTAGGAAATATATAACAGTTGGATTCTTTGTTGTCTATATAGCTTTAGTTTATGTATGCTGGAGAAATGGAGTTGGATTGTCGGATTTGGTTTGTCTGGTACGCATGTATTAGGGTCAACTAATAACATCTGGCACATGCAGGTGCTCTAAGAGGAGAGGACAAAGGAACATGGTGCTTGAGCTGTAACTGTCTGTCCAAAAAAACTAGATAATTGCTGTATTCATCTCACAGTGATCTCTGATAGGATAGTTTTTTGCTTCATCCTTTTTTAAGATTAGGAACGGTTCATGGCCAAAAAAATCTGGAAAATGGTATCAGGTACACCTTCAATCAATCACTGTGTACAGAAAGCTGCTTTTACTTGGAAGTGAAGCTAAGAAAGCCTATAGGCCTGGAGACATAATCCAAGGAGGGTAGTCCGCTTCAAAAATGAAGTATGAAATGTTCACTAAGCTCAAGGCATTTTTTATTTTCTGTACCACTTCCCAACTTTTATTTACCACTGGTAATTACATTGTTTAGTGCATCATCTAGAATGTGGTTTGGCATTATTAGAGAAAAGTCGGCTTATTTTCAACATCATGCGTGATTTTTGTTCAAAAGGATGTCAGAAGCTTTGACGCGAGTTTTATTACAAGGATAAATAAAAAAGTACAAGTCCTCGCCTAATTTTTTTAGTGGAAATCAGATCCAAAGAAGAAAACCACACAACTAGGGTGCAACCACCAAACAACTCCAGTACCAAGACCTACCCAAACAAACATCATGTGTGATATTTCTGTTGCAGAAGTACAGATGGTTCGTTTCACTGTCATGATACATATCGACCTACTCCAATATCATGACTGAGATCAAATCAACCCTTCTCCATGTGCCATGTGTTACATCACTGCTTTCTTAATCACATAGCCCGTGGGTATTTCCTCCCAAAAGGAATCATATCCGAGAAGGACAGCTCACCTAATTAGGAGAACAAGTTCCAATTGCTTAATAGTCCAGATGTATCTATGTTCAAATAACATTTAGAGTGGCATCCTGTTACGATAAAACATTGGTATTTGTTTTCTAATTCTATATATACAATGTATTCCGCATTCCAGGGTGTAAGAGAATCTGGAAGACTTGGGCGCCATTGCGAGGAAGACACTGGCCACGGACAGAAGACAAGGCATGGGCTGGACGCAGATGACCACTGCTACCTTCGCGACCAGGAGCCGAAGACCATCGACCATATCATCGCTTCCCGCGCCTTCTCGCGGGAGATTTGGTGGACCATCCTAGCAGTGCTCGGCGTAGACGTCTCACAAGTTGGGGGCCTCCGTGCTCTCATGGTGGGACCAATGGCGAAGAAGATGGCAAGGCGACAAGAAGAGGGGGCGAACACCTTATTCGCGCTGGCGGCCTGGGAGATTTGGAAGGAGAGGAATGCATGATGCTTTCGAGGGGATGCGGCCATCACCACCCATGTGCTATCCACCATCAGGCAGACCGACGATCTACGGATCGATGCCGGGGCTTGCAAGTTAGGTTTTAGTACGCGAGTAGTCCGCTACGAGGGAAGTATATGGGATGAGGAGTGCTTGAAAATTTATAAACCCCTGGAATGAAGCTACGGTGCTGTGACACCCGAAGGAAAAAAATAAAGAAAATGAAATAAAAATAAAAAAACCGGACTACTGTAGCGCTACAGTACCCCGTGGCCATCCTTCCTAGACTGAGTCCAACTGAGCCTCTCCACCGTGTGTTTTTCCCTCTCCCTCAACCCTACGACGTTCTGCCCCAATAGCCACCGCCCCTGTTCTTGTTGTTCACGAAGGAAGAAAAGGAGAGAAGGGAGGAGAAGGAGAAGACCCTAGGGTTTTGCCACCGCCGCCGCCGTCGTTGTCGCCGTCGCTGCCGCCGTCGTCGGGGTCATCCGTGGTGCGTTCTTCCCCTCAAAAAAAACTGGTTGGGATCCCCTAGGTGAGGAGCCAAATGTGAATCCCCTTTCTTTGATCAATTTCCCATGGATCGAATCATGCCTTTAGTGGGGGTTTAGTTGGAGTAATTCCCGAAATTAATCTTGCTCGCGTTTTGAGATCCATCAGATTCTGCAGTTTCTGTTCGTCGCTGTTTTAGGGCATCTTAGAGGCCTCAATAAATGTTGTACCTGTAGACAAAGTTATAGAGAACTTCGATATGTTTCTTTAGACACTAGAATCACCCTCATAGCTTTTCTAGTTTAGGAGATATGACCTATTGAATCAGTCAGTTTTTCAGTGATGAGAATCTGGACAGTTTTAGATCTATGCCGTTTTGGACTATATAGATGAATTAATTTGATTTTGTCATCTAAAAGAAAGTTTTAGGGTTTTTCTTCACCTTTCCAGATTGGTAAATTTCATATTCATTGAATTAGTATATCTTCAGTTATGAATTTTTGAGTATTAATGTTCAGTTTTGGATGCCAGAATTATTCAGTTATGTTGCATGGTTAATTAGGAAATCTTGGAGACCTCTAATGAAAAAATTTATAATACGAACATTGTAAATGATGGAGTTTTACATAATCTGGTAAATTTTGAGAATTTTTAGAATTGTAGTGTGAACTCTACAAAAAAGAGAAGAGTCGGTGCTGCTGTCTTGATCGGTAGCACAAACGGTAGAGGCTTGAATGTCGGGTTTGGGACGTTCTAGTGCGTTTTGTTGTCATACTTGCTTGTATGATTGGTGCATGAACTGAATATTGCTTGTGATCAGGTGGTAGCACTTCGGAACGTCGGTAGTGCTTTGATCTTCTTCGGTATTGAGGCAAGTGAATGTAGCGGTGGTTTGCTACCGTTTTGACTTGTTATTTTTATCACCTACATCTTATTACTTATAAGAATATCTTATCACTAATATACAAAACATAAACTTGATTTATTCCGTCTTTATCAATTGTGGTATTATTTAAGTATTCATGGTGATGTTATAATCACATATTGGTATTTGTGGTTAGTCCACAACTCTGAAGTTGAAGTTGAAGTATCATGGTGGTGTATGTTAATTTTATTGAAGCGTGCCAAGTGCATTGCATCATTCATTGGCATTGGAAGTAATGTCTTGACCTATGGTCATGAGTGTACCGGTACGCATCATGGGATGCAGCTCCACACCTTGTTGGGTGTGCAGGCAGGAGACATTTGCATTGCATTCATATGCATTCACAAGAAGTATATTATTGAAGGGATTTTGGAAGTATTTGTTGAAGGTCTTATGTCCATATTATTATGAAGTATACTAAAGGTGTTATGTCTATGTTTTTATGAAGTATATTGAAGGTATTATATCTATGTTATTGTTAACTATATTAAAGGTGTTATGCCTTTGTTATTACGAAGCTCTATAATCTGGCTATGTTCAAAACTGGAAGTCATTCATTGATATTGATATTATATCCTCATGTTAAACTGATGTTTAATTCAACTTGTGGTTAAATAACTTGTCAAAACAAGTTCGCTTGCTGAGATGTTTCATCTCACCCTTGCTTTACTCAATCCAGGTGTTTCATGCTTGATGGGAAGGGAAGGGGATTAGCTGCACGTCACACACACTCTCATTTTAGAGAGTTGAAATTTTAATATAAAGCAATTTGATTATATTCGTGAGACTTGGAATTAGATTTTTAAAGAGAGTTTGTTACACTTCCTATTTGGAGTACTGTATAGTTTTCCTTTGGATAATATTTTTGTTTTGCTTCCGCGTTGTTTCTATATACAAAGGAGATGCCGCCAAAGTTAAGTGCGGTATTTGTTGGTGTTGTTTAGTGACATCCCGAGGTGTGTAAATTTCGGGGTGTTACAGGTGCACTTGTAAAAACATTAATTTCTCCTTAAATACAAAGATGCGTAAATCTTTTACGTATTCGAAAAATAAATGTAAACGTTGAACTGCACTAACCAAAAATTCATAAAAGGTACCTTTCCTGAAAGAAAACATCACAAGGACCGTGTGATCAACTCAATGCAAGAAGATTGATGGAATGTTGCAATTTGCAGCCTCTTTTTTTTTTCCTTTGAAGCCACTCTAAATGAGTGATGGCTTCCATATAAGAGGAACTTTCCAGGGTCTCTCTTGTTGATCATTCAGTGCCAAGGGTGGAGACAACTCTTCGCTGGTTTGAGCTTTAATTATGTCAAGGTAATAAGCCAGGACGAAATTATAAAGAAAGACAAAATTTGAAAATGAGAATCAGTATTGCAAAATGTGCAGCATGCAAAAATACTTACTCTGTTGGGTTGCTCCTTGTTTCTTTTGCTTAGTTGCAACTATTAGACATCTACAACTGGGATATTCATATTTTACAATAATGTCAGTGTCAAGTTTAATTTCTTGACACGTGGACTTTTCAGGTTTTCCCTTCAGTAGCTATCGGTTTCACCACATATGACATGATGAAAACATTGCTAGGGTTTCTCCCCGAGAGACAGAGAGAGTCCATGCGTCAGGAGGTAAGAAATGAAGCAATGTTGGCCATCCTTGTGTTACGACTCATGAACTGAAGAAACTCTAGGCTGTGTCACTGTTCTTCTTGTTATGAATCCTGTTTTCTATCACCCTATGTTCCTGAAGTTGTTTTATATGTCAAATGTTAGCAAAGACAGTCTTTGGTCTAACAGAATCACCTTTTATCTTATAGACTACTCACTGACCCCTTTTCTTAGTAAAAATCAACTCTTCTCATGCAACTTGATTACAAAAGAACAAATCCCAAAAAAATGGAAAATTTATTGCCTGAGTTGGGCTAAACTTTTGTTCAGCGTTAGCAGAATTGGTTATCACACGTTTATACAAGTCTTCACACACGGCCTTGTTTAGAAGCATGTGTATCCACTTCAATCCACATGTGTTGAAGTGGATTGGGGTGAAACTTAGTTTAATTACATTCCAATCCACTTCAAGACATGTGGATTGAGATGAATACATGAGCATCTAAACAAGACCTTAACCAAAAATAAACCAATTGTTCATATAAATTAAATCAATTCCACAAGGGTGACATCAATTAATATGTAGCCATCGTCCCATCATCACAGAAGATAGTAAAAACCAATAGAGATTTTTCTTAAGAGAACACAACTGCAGACTGTACACCACCCACAATCCCATGCACTCCTTGTATTGTCCAAGTCCAAGATCACAAAACGAGAAATTCACAAACTGGACCTGAAATCAGTTAATCTTTCTTCTTGTTGCCCGGGGAGCAGAACCTCTCAAACAGCATGGCGAAGAACCCAGCGCAATCGAGCCGCTTATTCGGGTCATCTTTCTCCTCCTCCCTGTTTGATTCTTCAGGCTTGTCTCCTTCAGCTGAAGTTTCAGCAGCAGCAGCAGCAGTCTCAACTGGAATTTCAGTTTCAGTTTCAGCTGCTGGGGTTGTCTGCTGCAAAGCTGAGGAGACAGCCTGAATCTCTTCTACGGCTTGCTCCAACACATTAGGTTCTTCAGTCTTGCCAGCAGAGGCACCGTCGTCGGCGCTCTGCACTGTCCCACCTTCTTCTGCCTTCTCTTCAGGCTCAGGTTCTTTATCTTTGGATCCTGTTCAAGGTAAGGATGATGCAAGTGTATCAGGCTGTGGATGGGCAGGAGTCACCAATGAAATCCCCTTTGAAACCACTCTAAATGAGTGCAGCTTACCTAGTTCCTTTGAACTGCTGGCATCAGAGTGACTTCCGAGTTCTTCTTTCGCTTCCTCAAGGAGGCCAGAGCCCTTGTGCAAGATCGTTTCAATGCCTGACTTCACATCCCCTTGAAGCTTCTCAGTCGCCGTTTCGGCATCTATAGATTAATGCCAAAGGTCAGGGAGCAGAAAAAATATTAAAAGTACATCGTAGCGACCTGTCTAATATTAGATATTAGGAAAGACAACAAATGTGCAAGCAATATGCAAGGCACGATTCAGCTCTGAATCCTTCTGGCAAATAGATCGAATTACTTCTATTTGTGCTTTCCAGAATGTGGTATATCTGACACTTATCAGAACTAGCAGACCAGCAGTTCTATATATTTTCTTGACTTTAACCAAAACCTATGCCATGAAAACATAAACCTTTCAGATCCGGTCCATATCAAGGCAATTTCAAATTAAAGCCATTTAGGTGGGCAACTGAAAGTGTATCTGTAACGATCAAGATCAACCATCTGTTTGCCGTCTTATTGTCTAACAACGACAGCTTGAAATCCAAACCATTTGGAATTTTGGACTTTGTGATAATCACTAATCGGTGAGCATGGTACCAGTTACTTCATATCATGTTTTCATTATCGGAAATAAAAAACTATCTGAGGTCATGGATAAATAGGATAAACAAGATATATTGGAAATATCAAACCAAATTTTTTTTAAAAAATCAAAATTGTTTTAAAAAATTCGTAGATTTTTTTTTGTTTTTAGATGAAACTATGGAGCAACAGCTCCCCAGCATAAAAAATTCATAGAATTTGACTTGAAACTATTCCTAGACTATTAAACATCACTTGTTCATAGATAAAAACAAGAATAAATTATCATGAGTACTGGATCATCGCGTAGCTGAATTTTGGGCTGTCTGAGTAAAAGTAGGAAAAACAGGAAAAAATTTGGCCGATATCTAATTTATCGTACACTATGGATAGAAGGGAAATTTCGAAAATATTGGTGATTTTCAGCCAATAAAATAACCCGCAAGTACATGAGACTTGAGAGAAGCTGAACAGGTCAAGGAAGAATAGCTACTGTACGGCAAATGACATTTCTAGAATCAGCATACTAAACTTAGGATGGACATGAGGGCAAATAGCTAACCGTTTTTGGCTGACTGGAGGCTTCCCGCAAGGGCATCAAGCCCTCCCTTGGCACGACCAAAAAGGTCATTCTTTCCGCGACCATCTTTTCCCTTCTTCTTCGATCCTTCAGAGTCTTTAACCTTCTTGGAGTTCTTCCTCTGAAAGAACGACATCTTGTCCTGTTCCTGCTCTTACACTGCAATAATATAATCACATGTAATTAAGGAAAAATATTGTTGGCAGCAAAGGGGAAAGAGCATAATCACGCAAGCAACAGGAGAGAAGATCTAGCGCAGTGAATGAATAAGAACAACCTTATGTCAACTAAAATAGTTTCTGATTAACAAAAACAACCTACGTACTTCGATGACTATCTACTGGCAATATTAACACCTACCAAAAGGGAGGATATAGATAACAGAAGCATGCATGTAAAGCATCGGATGTTCATGCATCTTACCTATCTTCCTTGAAATGAAGAGTTGAGCTGTTGAGTTGTTTCAAAAGAGAGAACTGTAGAAGAAGAGGAGGGAGGAAGAGGAGGAGGAGAACAAGCGTATTCAGGGGGACATGTCATGCAACGTGGCCTGCTTTTATGGAGCAAATCTCTATTAGTCGCTGCCACAACTTAAGCATGTCGACTATACGGTAACCCAACCCGCAACCATTAGCTTCCAATTTAAAAATTTTTAATTCTGTTTTTGCCTCTGTTCAATTTATTTTGCTGCGCATTAAACTAAAATTTGTTATTGGCCAAACAACAGAAAAAACAAAATTAACTATCGGTTTCTGTTCTTCCGATACGGCACTACTAGAAATATCTTGTTGGGTTTGACTTCACCAGCGCAATGATAACACGCTTCTCTGAGAAGAGGTTGTTGCACAAAACAAAGGTACAAATTGCAGGCACGCACGTATGTTAATAGAGCCGAGGAACTAGTTTTAAACTGCATCTGAAGTGTTGCACGTACGAGGAGTCAGGGAGCCAACCTCCTTGGCCTTTCTTGTACACTTTCTATTGCTTATTGCACCAGCACAGCGTAATATAATGTTTGCAAACTCAACAAACAATAAGATCGAAGCATTGTCATCCATGTTTCTTAAAGCTTATTATGCCATAATTATTCTATCTCCCTACATCAACTAACGATGCTCGGACTTGCCAAAGATATTTAAACTCAGCTAGCCTTTTCATCTTCAGATGAGAGAATATAGAGGTAACACACCAAGGAAACTTTTGTCCTCTTTCTAGAAAGAATTAACTCCAATTTTGTAGCTAAGAAATTGAGCCTTGAGAGATTTGGAAAATGTATTTGTTGAGAAATTAAGCCTTGAGAGATTTGTCCCCCAAAGTACTTCGCTCTACTTGTATGATTTTTAATTTGGCCTAATATCAACAAACACACTTTTTTTTGTTGATAGTATATAGCATATCAACATTTTTGGGAATATATAGCAATCAACATAGATAACTAAATTATAAACTCTATAAAAACACTTAAATTTTAAGCATTTCATTATTATATAAGAATTATATTACTACAATCAATTCTTTAATAGTGGAATTTTCACGTTTTGAGTACTGTGTTGCATGCAAAAAATGCATGTTTATGACATTCTAGTATTTAGGAGTATAAGGTATTACTTATAATCCATATTTTCAATAAAATGCAAAAATAGAGTTTTCCAAGTGGTACAACAAGCTTGGAATTTCAACTTATAACATATATATACATAGAACAAAATTACAGTAGCTAGTAAATTCAAACTTGGAAGAGAAATGGTAGCTTAAGCTAACAAAAGCTCCAAAAGCTGCACTTTGTACTAAAAGTAAAAGTAAAGAATAATGTCCTTTAGGCTAGCTTCCTGCGCTTTTCTAGATTGCTTCTCTAGGAGATGCGTTTAGAAAAAGCTACAACCCCCTCAAACAAGGCCTATAATATATGGATGAAAATCATTTATAGTAATTGGTATCTGAAGTTTATCAAAATTGAGATAAAAAAAACATATGTGTGGGTATTTTATAAGACTAGTTAATTAAATAATAGTTTCAATCAAAGCAATTAAATAAGTCAAGTTTGATACAAGGGTTACGTGGACACACTGAATAGTTGGGTAGGAGTAGTAAATTATTTCCCCCTGCGTTCGATCATTTAGCCCGTGCTGTAGCCAGCTTGTTGCAATGCTTGACCACGGCGATCGATGATTTAGCTTTCATGCATCTTCCTGCACAGCATGACAGTACCAATCGATTACTGCTGATTATTATACTAACACCACGTGTTCACCGGTTCTTTCACGCATTGAATTGAACCAGCATTTGCAGGTCATCGAGGGAATGTGTTTGTGTCAAGAATGGGATTGGCAGCGACGTCCATCCCTGGACAGGTTTTTGTTCATTTTTTTCCACCGTCCATGTGGCCAAATAGGGACCGCTGTTTGGGCTGCCGAAGTTTGGTCGGGGGCCAAGTTTGGCAAGAGTCTATGAGCCCGATTCATGGCTAAATTTTGATTGCCAAAAATTATTACTGGGTTCAAATCTTGGTCTTCGACCTTTTCCTCGGATTTTCCAGGATTTACCGCGTTATCTCGTTAAGTGAGTAGCGACGTTCACTGTCGATTTAATTATACGCGCCAGTGGTGACTTCGAGAATCTCCAGATCTGCCGGGTGCTCAGTCCTTTGAAGGTGCTTCTCTATAGGGGGTAGGGGGTAGGGGTAGGATTTGCGTAAGTGTGTTCATAGGGGTGAGTGTGCGTGCGTATTGTGAGCGTCTGCGTTGTACTGTGTAATCTAAAAAAGGGCTAAATTTTGATTGCCAAAAATTAGTTAAGCCAAGATTTTAGAGGCCATTTTGTTTGGTCGCAAAATTTGCCACCACACAATTGGCATACCAAATTAATAGTCTATGACAATACTATGTTCAAGTTTTGAATTTTTTTTTTTTCTATGTCAGATCTTTGGCATGGTAAAATTAGTAGCCAAACCAAACGTGTTAAAGCAAAAAACAAGCCCGCGTGAAGTGAAAAGAAACACTAACTATCACATAATTGCTAGTTGAAAAGACCATTGTTCTTTGTTTTTTGTTTTAGACTTTTGCATACCTCGTGTATAGAGATCAGAAGCACTTTTAAAAACATGTATGGGGTATCAAACTATCTGAAAAATTAATAAAAATCATTGCTTATTGGGGAAAATAATCCCTTGTGGACTTTATCCATCCACCACATAATGAGAAGAAGTCTATTTAGTTTATTTGCATCATTCATGTGACGGGCTAAACCAGTGCAAGTTGAAGATGATGGACATGGTAATCCCTGTGAGTAACAGATGTTGCACGTGACGTGGTAGCTATTCACAACTATGGGCCGTGCAAGAAAGGGTAATCAACCTCCAATTAAACGGATAATCCTTGCTCAAAAAATAAATATAACGGATAATCATCATCAAATAGGAGTGTACCGTATCAATGAAGCTTCAGCAGCTTGCTTCTTGGATGCACGTTTGATCCATTCCATTCCATCACATCCAAGCAAAATTGTCCCGGAATATGCCGGGCCTGCCAGCTGGCTCCTCACACGTTGACCGTTGACACCATCCACGATCAAATCAGCAGCACGCCAGCTGGCAGCAGGCATCTCGGTTTTTTTTTTTTTTTTTTTTGCCCCGACGACGAATTTTCTTCGGCTTTGGAGGCCCACAGAGGAGTCTGCCGCTTGAAACGGGCCTTATCAGCATCGTCGTTCGGCATAGCTCGCCGCCCCCAAGTGCGGCGACGGAGCAGAGCGTGTGAAGAGGAGGCTAGGGTTTAAGGTGCACGGCGATGGCGTCGGCGGCGAAGACCCTGGCGCGGGCCGGATCCTCCCTCTTCGGCCGCATCCTCGCGTCCCCGTCCCCAACCCCATCCCTACTCCGCGCCGGGCTGCCGCTCGCCAGGCTGCAGCCGCACGTCCCGCCGCCGCCGGCACCGGCGGGGGTGGACGCTTACGAGGCGGAGGTCGTCGCCAGGCTGAGCTCGCTCCCCGGCGAGATCTCCTTCCCCTGCGGCCTACCCTCGCTCCGCTTCTTCATCGACGACGGTACCTCTTCTATCTCTCGCACACGTACTCATGAATGAATTGGGCCACGATTGAGTTTTACATTTTGGCTCGGGTGGCTAGCCACTGCTAGGTTCAGAAATGGGGAATAGGAGCGATTAGGAGCATTGTTGCCATACCGTACATTGTATATAGAGATTGAAACGTGTGACCTCTTGAAACTCGCACGATTTGCGTAATTTCTGTGATTTGCAGTTGTACAATTATGCTATTAAGCCTTGCTTGTGCGGACTTGGGAAGAATTGCTATGATTTCGTACAATATGCTTGATTTGTTCGTTCAGGGGCATTGTTTTCTGAAATGTCATGTTGTTTTCATCAATGGTGATGCGTTACTATTACCTGTGTTGTGTGTCAGGGCTGGTTTTATTATGAGCTACTTGTTGTAGCTTGAGGGGTCTGCAGATGTTGCCTGACTTTCATGGGCTCTAAGTGCTATTAGCTGTATTTTTTTTGAAGGGAAATATAGATTTCCATTACTCATAAACAGCTGAATCATCAGCGATTACATGACGAACACCCGCCGGGACGGTAACCACATTCGGTTCCCCGCCCGGAACACATTAGCTGTTTTAGTGCAATGTTCTGAAGAAATTGCCACAAAAGTGATGACTTATGGGTGTCTGGCCCACTAATTAGTGTGTGCTTGACAATAAATCTTTAGTATCTGTGCTGTCTTTATGATTCAAGCAACGGCTTCAATATCTGTGTTATTTGGTTTGTGTTGAAAGTTAATTAGTGGTTGATCAACCTTGAGGAAAGCCATGTATGTAGTGTGATTGATACTCTTATGCATAGAAGAACACAGTTGCTTGCAATACGTTATGCACTTAAAGTTCCCCGTATGCCCTTTTCTACCTCTGAATAGTAGGTGGCAGAATTCAAAGATTGATGTGCTGCATAATTGTGTTTGGATCATTTGACGGCCTAAAACTGATTGCGTGGAGCTTGGGAAGTTTTCCTGCTCATAAACACATGATCTATGTTCAATTAAGTCCTACGTTTGGTAGAAAGTGCACTAGAAATACTCAATTACAGATGTTTCTTTTTGCTATCCTAACATT